>JAPFFP010000098.1:8634101-8648798 GCA_026153255.1 Solanum medicagineum
TTATAAGGTTTAGGCAATCCTCCTCCCTTAGAGCTAGCTTTTGGGGTGTGAGTTAGGCCCAAGACCTAATTTCATCAATAATAAAAGATGATTGCTACAGATCTGCTAATCCCACAAATTTGCTACCTAAATAAGTTTCAACTACAGTTTCAAGAATTGAAATGTGTTGAATTCAAAGAGATGAACCTTATAAGTGACAATCAGGCTACCCTCCATATTGCCTCAAATCCAATTTTCTTGAAAGGACAAAACATATACAGGTGGATTGTCATTTCATTAGGCAGAAGATTGAGTCCAGGTGCATTGGCATCAGCTTTTGTCATTTCAAATGATCAATTGGCAGATATTCTTACTATGTCCCTTAGAGGAACTCAGTTTGAATGCTTTTACGACAAACTTGGAGCATATGACATGTACGCTTCTGCTTCAGGGAGTGTTAAAGATATTGTTAAGAGTATTTTAACTATTAGATTGTGTAACATAATAGTCAAGGTAAAAAGGGATGATGTTTTAGGGATATGCTCTTAATCTTTTGTCTCTTAACTTTGTGTATATATTCCAGGTGTAATCTATCATTTTTTTCCAGAATTATGAAGTGAAACACACACATCATTCACAATATGAAAGTTTAAGGCATCCATCATAGATGCAACTGTATAAGGGCTTAGTCTAATTGTAAATATTACAGGAGGAGATAGCCAGATGAATGAATTGATATGGTATAGCTGGCTTGGAGGAATTATTATTGGGACTATGATAGGATCCAATTTGGTTTTGGATGAAGTTGCTCGAGCTGGACCCCGTAATGTTGTTATAACGGGAAGGTATAACACTGTACCATTATTCAAAGTCATAGCTTCATTTTTGTACTAAAGACAACTTGATTGTATTGCACAGTTGCTAAAATTTTATGCATGGGTGATTAATCATCTGCATTTCATTTCAAAATTGTGTTGAATTACGAATGACACAGTTTAGTCTTGCTACCCTGGATTGTAGAAAGTGTGACTCATCTCCCTCATCTTTAACAATTTGTATGTTGAAAATGCATTTTCATATTTGAAGATGATTGTGCTTAACTCTCAAAGTTGAGTCTCATTCAACTGATTCCCTTTTCACCAAGGGAATTCTCTCTTCCGGATTAGTGTTTTTCGTTTCTCGTCATGAATTTTACGACAGAGAGAAATTCTAGGTTTTCAATTTGGACTGAAGATGGAGTTTTAATGTAATTATCTTTTAATTATTGTTTGTTGCAGTACAAGGGGACTAGGGAAAGCTCTTGCGCGCGAATTTTTACTTTCTGGAGACCGTGTCATTGTTACTTCTCGCAGGTAATTCCTTGGATTGTTCAATCTACTTATTCTGTCTGCTTAGGATATCTTGTTAATGCATGGTTCCTGAAGACAGCCCTGTATCTGTCCGTTTGACTATCGAGGAGCTTGAGGAAAATCTTAAGCAAGCTGTGAATGCTGCCACTGGGTCTGCTAGAAAAAGGTTGGCACATGCAAAAGTGGTTGGTATGGCTTGTGATGTCTCTGAACCTGTTGATGTTAGAAAGCTGGGAAAGTTTGCTGCAGATGAACTCGGTTATATTGACATTTGGGTGAGTAATTCTCTTTTGTTTACATTTTTTTCCTCGATAGCAAAAGACAGTGAGTACAAAATATAGTCATCCACATCCAGAGGACTTGTGAAAAAAAAAAAAAGCTCTTTCCTGGTTTGTTGTTCAGTTTGCATGCTTCTTAAGATCGACTTTTATATAGATAAACAATGCTGGGACAAACAAAGGCTTTCGACCCTTGCTGCAGTTTACCGACAATGATATTCAAGAGGTATGCATGTTGTTGACAATCTTCATATATTCATCTTGATGGTTTACAACTTCTTCCATTTCTAAACTCTAGCAAAAAATTGTTTTCGAGGATGTATATATCATAGCAGATGGATCAAGGGTGGGGGTGGAGGGGTTGTCAATAGAGTGGGGTGTATTAAATTGACAAGTCAGAGCTGCTTTTGTTATTTACCCCCCTCCCCCTCTCTCTCTCGTGGAAGGGTGGGTGGTGTTTGCACTGTGAGTTTTCTAACAATTCACTAGCAGAACTTTGATAACAAATTATTTTCCCCTTCCCCCGAACACATATATAGTTTCTATACTTTATATACAGGTCACTTGTTACAAACATAGGTTACTCTTTTTAACTATTCGTTTCCCTGGAATTATCCATCCATATATCCCCCTATCCCTTTTTTTTTCTTTCTGATTACTACTACTCAACAATTTCCCCCATCTCGTCATGCATAAAAAGAGTTCATGCTTGTTGAATGATCATGTCAACACTTTATGTGCATGTAATCAAATCATCTGCTCTGTCCTTGCGTGGTGGGTCTAGTAAGTATATGTGGCCCATTGTTCACCAAAATCATTTTATACAGATTGTCTCCACAAATCTGATTGGTTCTATATTATGCACTAAAGAAGCCATTCAAATCATGAAAACCCAATGCAAAGGTGGACATGTCTTTAACATGGATGGTGCAGGTTCTGGAGGATCGAGCACCCCTCTAACAGCTGTGTAAGTTGATTGTTGTGGTTGGAATACTAGGTTATATATTGCGAAGAGCAGATCTTTGCCATGTATTCATCTAATACTTTTTATGATTGATATTGATATCAGTGTTATCATCTTTACTGTTGTGCAGCTATGGGTCAACAAAATGTGGTCTCAGGCAGCTTCAATCATCCCTACTGAAGGAGTGCAAACGGTCAAAAGTCGGAGTTCATACGGCCTCTCCAGGCATGGTCCTAACCGACCTACTGCTGAGGTATGTGAAGAGGAACATCAGATCTCTGCACTTTAATGTCTTTTGAATTGCTTTCGCGCAATATGTATTGCTGGAGAAGGATAACTCTGTCTGGTTTGGTATTCTATTCTTTCTGGTAGTACCACCAAGGAGGACTAGTTATCCACACCATACAGTGGTATAAAGGCTACTCAAATGTTATACCAGACTCTTTCCTCTGAGATGATTCTCTTTCTAGTGCGTAAGGATAGATAAAAAGTTTCAACTTCTTTTTGTCCTAGTAATCAATTGTGACCACCTTTTCCAATCCTTCCACCATGGTGAAACTGGAGGCTAATTTAGTGATCTCACTTTTGTACTCACCTCCATTGCCTACAAGTAGAGGTGACAAATGAGTGGGTTGGGTTGACTTTGGGTGGGTCATAATAAGCTTGAGTTGATAAACGGGTGGGTTACTGACTCGCTCAAAAAGTTACTTGGAATGGATTGGACTGAAATGGATTAAAATCTAGTACCCAAGCAACCCAATTCTTACCAAGTTTTAATTGCTTTATTTGGTCTTCTATAATTTTTAGTACTTAATAAAAATATTTTTTCCTTTATTATGGCTATACATTACCTATCAAATTATAAAAAATGTCTTATGTTCAAATATTTTGATAAAATTTCTCGTAAGTCAATTTGTGCTATATATCAGGCTGCGTACATCCAACCCCCCCTTACCCCGCAATGGGCGGGAGCCTTTGAGGCATTGGGGTAATGTTGTTGTTGTTGTATCAGCCCAATCGAAATTGGGCTTAAGTGGGTTGGGCTGAGCTAATAAATGGTCGGGTTAATAACCCATCCAAACTTGGACAAATTATGTTTTCTTGGGCTAATTTTGCCACATGTACCTACAGGAGATGGTTAATAATGATACTCATCCACATGATTAGGTTTTCTTTGTTTCAAAACATGAAGTGTTCGGCTTTTCTCCCCTGCTTTTTCAGGCAACAATTTAAACTTTTAGAAATTTAAGAGAGTATTCTTTTGGATTTTCATTAGTAACATGTCAAATTATTTTATAGTCGGTTTGCTAAGAATGAGACTCTCCTGCAGTGGGTCAACTATTCAAAATAGGCAGATGTTCAACATCATTTGCGAACATCCAGAGACAGTTGCTAGAACACTAGTTCCACGGATGCGGGTTGTAAAAGGAAGTGGAAGAGCTATCAATTATTTGACTCCACCAAGGATCTTAATTGCCTTAGTAACCGCTTGGTTGAGACGGGGTCGATGGTTTGATGATCAGGTAGCCTACTAAATGTAACAGATGAATGTGGGGTTTTCTGTGATGCCACACTTTGATGCTTTATGATTTTGTCTGACAATATGGTATAGTTGAGCTTGTGTACTAATATCTCATGGAGTATGTCTGTTAATTATTTGTTTGTGTTTGTCAGTATTACGTGTTGATAAAAGTAAGTATTATCTTAGCAGGAAATAATTGGATAATATTTACTTTTAACTCATTTGCAAATTTGTTCTCGTCTCAAGTGTTCATTCCTGCACAAGCATCAGTTTCAAGTGGTGTTAGTTTTTTGATCTGTAAACTATTGTCATGGTTTTTAGTAAGTTGCTAATTGTTTATACATGTTCAGGGAAGAGCACTGTATGCTGCAGAGGCAGATAGACTCCGTCACTGGGCTGAAAGCCGGACACGTTTTTCATTCACTGATGCCATGGAGATGTACACAGAGAATACTTGGATCTCCGTATTCTCACTCTCTGTAGTTTGTGCATTCATCATATTATCTAGCACAGGTAGCACATAGAGTGGACTTAGATGCCAACCTCAATTGGTTTGAAAGATAGGAAGCCCTCAATTATGACACAGCTAACTTATATCACTCTTCAAAATTGATCATCAAGAAAGCACATATCCGGTCGGGATTGGTGCATTGCTTTATCTATTTTATGCTTACAAAAAGAAATCAGCTCCGCATTGGCATGATTGAATGATATTGGATGTACAGGAATTTGGCCTTTGTGAATTGTAAAAATGAAGGGCATATGGTGTTCCTTTTAGTGAAAATCACTGGTGTTATTGCTATGTTCTGAACCCTGGATCTTTTCTTTTTTCAGCTTTCTTGCATTTTTCTTCTTCTTGTCTAACATTGCTACTTCGTTTTTGTTAACAAAGAGCTTGCCTTGCCTGATCTCTTGGTCATCCACGTAACTCGTTATAGAAATGGTACTTGCGTATTTTTCTCTCCTTGCAAGTTTGCAAGTCTTGGCTCTCAAGTATCAACAGTAAGTGTATTTGGTACGGAAGAACATATTTTTTTGAAAAATGTATTTTAATTTTTTCAAATTTATTTGGTTCAAATATTTTGAAAAGTATTTCTTAAATCATGTAGGAAACAATAACGGAGTAAAAACAAAAGGTTCTGTACTTCTTTTATTTGCAATAGTGTTGGTTGTTGCTATCAATCTTCGTCCTTTTTCACTAGAAAATTTGGATTAATATTTATAAATTAAATACTTTTTCTATAGATTGATGAATCTGGAAAATTAGGATTAAATTTTTTTTTAGTTTTTTTTTTCAATTTTCCTCTCTTCTAATTTTTTTTTGGTTACATACTTTTTCTTCTCTTTTCACGTAGCTTTCAAAAGAAATTTCCCACATTTATAGAAGATTACATATCTCCCTTAAAATAGTAGAGTGGTTGGACAGTTAGATCATTATTTTCTCTTCTGAAAATTAGTCTCGAATGCTTGAAAACTAGCTAGAGTCAGTGGAGGAGCATATGTCCCTACATGGTTAGATCATGCAGGCAAAATATGCATTAGTACTTTTGGAATTTATTAAGTACCTGAGATGCAATTCAAATAGGAAATTGTAATGCCACCATTCATAAGTAAATCATGTATATATAAGACGGTAAAAGTACATAACCATGAGCTTAAGCATGCACAAGGAAGAACGCTCAATATGAACAAGAACAATGTAACAAGAGAACACATGTGATGAAACCATATAATAGAGTCATTAACTTGTGGGAGTGGACTTTAACCAACATATAAGACCATGTGAGCTACTACATCGAATCCAACATAACCCCCTACGTTGGCACGGAGAGACCACTTGCCGGATGGAACTCCGTCACTTCACATTCATCTTTATATAACATAAATGACCTACGTTGATCCACTAGTCTATCCTACAAGGGCTCCTATGGTGCACATAGTTAATGGGGCGAAGCGTTACTTCTAGGGTTCCCTTACCGAACCCCAACACGGCGCCTCATTCGGTGCTAAGTCATCCCACAGAATCTTTTAAAACGTGTTCTTCGTCAATTTATGACAATTAGAATCATAAGTAGCAAATCATAGGAGTAGCTCAAACTTAAGGAACCACCAAGGGAGTATTGTCCTTTCATCTTAAGGAATTTTTAAACATCTTTTAAGACAATAGTCAACATAATAATATCTTTGACATATCATAACTTTAAAATCTTTCTTTGCCTTATCTCTATCATATATCATGTAAAACTTGACTTGAAACTTAGTGGGCTTATTCATAAGTTAAAACATTCATGAATCATGAAATCATCATAGAAAATATGTTTACTCAAAACAGTACAAAACAACCTACACCTCATTACTTAAACCCACATTATTGGGGTCATCATTATTAACTTGTGACACATGAAAATACTTAATACAACATCATATGATAACATTGGAAACATGTAGTGTCATAAATATCATGAAATCATCATTTGCATGCAATATAGTATCATGTAACTTAAAGAAAAAGTAAAAAAACATTATGTAGGACACTGTGGGTGAAAGGAGGCCGACAAATCACACTCACATACCTTGGGTAAGTTCAGGAAGAAGAAATTTGTTGTGATAGAAAAGCCTCCTGGAAACCTAGCCTAATTGCCTTCTTAAAAAGAGTATTTCTTTGCCTTAGGAATTTTTAGAATGGAAGAATGAAAGGAGTGGATGAATCCTTAGGGTTAAAGGTCTAATTTAGGGCCTTTGAAATCTCAAAAATGACATTGTTTAGGATTAGATTTAGTAGAAAGGACAAAATTATCCCTTCATCAAAACTGCCAGAAAGGATCTATGAAATTCTGATTACGGCCCATGGTTTGAACCACAGACCATACTCCTGGTCGTCTTGTTTTCCATTTCCAATTTTTAGAAAATGTTTTGTCAACCCAAACCATGAGACCCTTTTCTACGGGCCATCATTTGACTTAAGACCTGTGATTGGACTCGTAGAGTCCTTCCACACTTAGCTACTTTTCTCACTTTCCTGGACCTCATCTATGAAGGGTTTCTATAGGTTGTGCAATGGTGTTTTTAATCGTACATCACCTTCCAGAAACTCCAAATTTCCTTCGTGTCTGGTACTCTCATCTACGACCCTTCCCACGGGCCATACATTGACCCATGGGCCGTCAATGGCTTCGTGGGTTACCCCACACTTAGAAACTTTTTTCCTTTCCTGAATTTCATACTAATGGGTATGCGCTATGGAATCGACCTCGTAAATTGACATTGGTCATTTTCAGCTCAACTTTTATGCACTTCTAGGCTTCTAAACTAAGGGTCATTACAATTTCTCCCCTTGGTAACATTCATCCCAGAATGTATTTAAAAGAAGGCTCTAAAGAATTAATAATCAGCTACAACCTAGTATACGTGCAAAAATGCAAGTCAAACATCATTTCATGAAATTTTCAAAATCCACATTCAAACATGTCTCATAATAGTCCATAAACATAAAAATGAGCATTAGCATTATGTACAACTAAAATGCAAGGAATTTGAGGTTTTAGGGAAGAATATCTTAATACCTTAGGCGTGAGTAGAGTGGAATAGATACGGGTAACGCTTCATCATATTCGCTTCTGCTTCCCATGTGACACCCTCACCTTGATGATGTCTCCAAAGCATTTTAACGGATGCAACTTCCTTGTTCCTAGCATTTTCACTTGCCGATCTACAATCTTGATCAGTACTTCCTTATAACTCAAGTTCTCTTCAATAATCACATATTATAAAGGGAATATGGAGCTTGGATCACCTATATATTTTCTCAATATTAACATATTAAAAATCTGATGGATTAAATGCATTTCATTCGGGAGGTTTAACTCATATGCTACTTTTCCCACTCTTCTCATCACTTTGTAAAGCCTTACATACCTACGACGCAATTTTCCCTTTTTACCAAATCGTCACGTCCTTCATAGCATATACTTTCAAATAGATCCAATCACTAATTTGGAATTCAAGATTCCTCCTCCTAACATCGGAGTAGGACTTTTGCTGGCTTTGGGCCATTTTCTATGACTAAGTTTGGTCCTAGCAATGCCATCTCACCAACTTCGAACCACCCAATAAGGGATGTATACCCGACCATACAATGCCTTAAATGGTGACATCCCAATACTTGCATGGAAGATATTATTGTAGGAAACTCAATAAGAGGCAAATGCTCATCCCAACTTCCCTTCAACTCCAACACACAAGCTCTCCACATGTCTTCCAATGTTTGAATAGTCCTCTCGGCTTACTCGTCGGTTTGGGAGTGAAAGGTGGTACTCCACTTTACCATAGTATCAAGTCCGTTTTGGAAAGACTTCCAAAAGTGAGCGGTGAATTGAACATCACGATCCGTTATGACAGACAATGGAACCCCATGAAACCTCACCAGCTCTCGGATATACAAGTGAGCATAATCTTCGACACTGAACATCGATTTGACCAGTAAGAAGTAAGTCGACTTTGTCATGCAATCTACTACCACCCATATGGAATCAAAGTGCTTCTTGGTCTTTGGAAATCCCACTATAAAGTCCATTTTGACTTCTTCCCACTTCCACATGGGAATGTCAATGTCTGGTACTAGGCTACCCGGCCTTTGATGTTCAACCTTGACTTGTTGGCAATTGTCACACTCGGATACAAATTGGGCAATGTTCCTCTTCATTAAATTCCACCTATAGATCTCGTTCAAGTCTCTATATATCTTTGTAGTATCAAGGTGAATAAAATAGGAAAAGTTGTGAGCTTCTTGCATTATCAACTTCTTCAACTCGTTATCATTTGGTACACACAATCTCCTTTGATATCGGAGTACACCATCTCCCACTTGTAAGAAAACTTCTATCTTTCCTTCTTTCACTAAGGCTTTAAACTTAGCTAAGGGCGGGATCAAGATCTTGCTAGACTTAACCTCCTTAATCAAGGAAGAGTCAGACCTTTGATGCACCATCGCTCCACCACTTCCGAATTCATTCAACTTTACTCCCAATCTAGCCAACCTATGGATCTCTTTGGCCATCTCCCTTTTCCATCATTTTCGATATGAGACACACTACCAATGGAAACTATACTAAGGGATTGACTACCACATTGACTTTTTCTGGGTGATACTTTACACTCATGTCATAGCCTTTGAGAAACTCTGGCCCCCTCCGTTGCCTTAAATTGAGATCCTTTGGGGTGAACACATGTTGGAGGCTCTTGTGATCAGTGAAGACATCAACATGAATCCCATATAAGTAATGTTGCCAAATTTTCAAGGCAAACACTATCATCGCAAGCTCAAGATCATGCGTCTGGTAGTTATTCTTTTGTACCTTCAATTGTCTCAAGGCATAGGCAATTACCTTACCATGTTGCATCAGCACACATCCCAACCCAATCCTTGACACATCACAATAAACAATGAACCCATCATTCCCTTCTGGCAATATCAAAATTGAAGCCAAAGTTAGTCGATCCTTTAAGTTTGGAAGCTTTTCTCACACTCATCCATCCACACAAACTTGCCTTCTTTTGAGCCAATTTGGTGAGTGGGGACGAAATGGAGAAGAAATCTTGCACAAACATTCTATAATATACAGCTAGGCCCAAGAAACTCCTTATGTCCATAGGAGTCAATGTCCTTGGCTAATTTTTCACTGTTGTGGTCTTCCTAGGATCAACCTTAAAACCATCACTTGATACCGCATGCTCAAGGAAGGCAACCTTACTTAGCCAATACTCACACTTATCAAATTTTGCATAAAGCCTTTTGTCACGGAGTTAGACTTTCACTAAGATTTCCATGCAGCAATTGACAACTTACTCACGACCCTTTCATGATTTTGTAAGCTCAAGTAACCTTTTTCAACTATGATCGCTAAGGGAATGCTAGTTTGAAGAAGACAAGAGAGCTTTTATAAAGAACTCTCTTTATAACTCTTAGAAGATTGCTTACAATTTTATGGTTGTTGCCTTACAAATGAATGACCCTCCTATTTATACTACTCCCTAAGGGCCAATGTGTAAATGATATTTACTCTACAAATTCCTCAATAATTACACATAAGTCCCTAATTCTAGAATATTCTTATATATTACTCTTTACATCTGTGTCCACCATAGCATGAATGGGTCATCCATTGATCATGATATCCACATACTGCGCACTGTATTCTTTTGGATTGTCCAATTGCTTTGTGATGGTTTAGGATAGTCCAATCACACCTAACTGTATTGTGCCCGATCTTCCCCTAGTTCTTGTGCATCTTTCTCCTTCCATTCCCACAGTATGGCACCAAGGTTCTTTAGTTTAGGGCATCTTTTACAGCTATGTTGCTAATGAGTCCATATCTTAGATCATTTTGGGCTTAAACTGTGAAGAAATGTTGTCCTTAATGTGCTATTATGTTTTAATTACTAACTAATATGCATGTGTTATGTCAGGAATGGATTTAAAAGGGGCCAAGTGGACAATACTAAAAAAATTATGGAAAAGGAGCAAAAGAGTCAAAAAGGTGGACAAAAGTGGCTTCCTCAACATATTCGGCGAACCACCAAAGACTTAGTGAGACCGCCTAATATTTTAGCAACCAAGTCCCAAGTCTATGCTGTAAAGGAGGTTAGAATCAAATTTGCCAAACATATTCGGTATATCACCTAATGGCCAAAGAGACCACCTAATGTTGTAGTACTTAGGACCCCAAGTTCATGACAGAAGGACTACATAGAAGGAACTTCGACAAATTACTGAGCATGATCAACTGAGTAAAGATCCATCACACAATCTTGTAGAGATCCAAGACTTCAAAGAGATGTAAAGGAAAGAGGTCAACTGCATATTTGACATATCGCAGAGTACTCGGCGATGACCGATCTTGACTGTCGAATGGCTAATCGGTGCACAAACTCCCATTTATTTTGCATGAACTATTTACACCTTTTGGAAAGGACATTGCACATATAGTTCATATCAGGTTTTACAGATAGAGAGAGAGTGAGAGTAGAGTACATAGAATATTCTTGCTTAATAGTACAAATGTTAGACGGTCTTAAGCTTGTGTAGTCACAAATTGTGGAGATTTGTTGGTTTAAAACAACTTTTCTCTTACTATCGTTGTTACTCATGTACTCATCTGCTGAATTTGGTATTGAATCTTTAATTTCGAGCATGAGTGGCTAAACCCCCATGTTGGGGTGTGTAAATAATATGGGTCTTTGATTTCTATGTTAGGTTTATGATACTTTGGCTTTATTATTGTTAATCTGAGTGAATGTACATCCATTGTTAAGTTTCATCTATAATCCTAAGGTTGCAAACTTGGAGTTAGATCTCTAACTATTTCTTTAATTTCAGTACTTAGAGTGTTGAATGGATGTATTAGCTGGAAACCTTTAGGGGTTTCAGTTGAATGCCACAACCATGTTTTCAATGGCAAAGGTAGTAGGTGGTTTGCTGTAGTTTCTCAGGCCAAGCGTGTCCTTGAGTGATTCACACATAAGGTCATAATATATTCATGTGAAACACCTTCCCTGTCATAATTGAAGTATGTATTACCAACATCCTAGCCTATTCACTCATCTTTAGCTCAATTAGCCAAATATTTAGACCCGACTTAGTAGATCTACTCTTATGTTTGCACATACCCAACACCTCTCTTAATCTGTTGTTAGATTGCTAATTTAGAAGTTGTCGTTAGTTGAATCTTGATTTTGTCTATTGTAATACCCCCAATTTGAACCTACACTTACCTAATTCAATGAAGTACTTCACCTCTTGAATCACCATTCTTTATGTAATTCGACCCTTGATCTTTTGTTAGTTAATATGCTATAATGATCATCCCTGCTTCCATTTGAGTAGTAGGTTTGAACATCATCGAAAATGGTGCAGTTGCCAGGGAGCAGTGCTAGTTCTTGATCAAAGTTTTAGTTGAATTAGTTTTTGTTGTTAGAATTGTTTTATTACTTTTTATGTTGTTTTTGTTGTTGTGAAAATAGGTGTTAAGATGGAGGATGAAGGAAGTGTTCATGGTGGTAACGAAGAAGAGGTAATGACTTTCAAGATGTCAACGACAATCAAGTAGGGAGTACGGGAACAATCTGATTGCCCGCATTGGCCAGAGGTGCTGTATTTCATGTCACAAGCACCATGTTACAACTCCTTCAACTAAAGGGGCTATTCAGAGGGCAAGCCCATGAGGATCCCCTTAAGCACCTTCAAAATTTCGTTGATGTCTATTTGTCTTTCAGTTTCTGGGGAGTCACCCAAGAAGCCATCAGGTTGAGGCTCTTCCTATTCTCTATCATTGGACAAGTTGTGAAGTGGCTAGCTAAGCTTCCTCGAGATTCAATCACTTCATGGGAGGAACTTCAAGATGTGTTCCTCGAAAGATTTTTCCCTCCCTTGAAGATAGTTAAGATGAGAAGAAGTATTGAGAACTTCAAAAGAATTGATGGTGAACCATTACATGAGACATAGCTGTGGTTCAAGAAACTTTTTCTTCAATGTCCAAACCAGGGAGTTTTGGACCACCTATTGTTGTAATACTTCTATGTGAGTCCTGATATAGTCAACAAAGGTATGGCTAACCAGTTGGTACGAGGTGGAACCATGAAGCAAACTTTTGCAGCTGCTTGTGAACTATCGACGACATGACCAAGATTAATCGAGCTTGGTATACAAGGAATGACCTTGTATGTTTTGTCCATAGGGGTCCATCCAAAGAACAACTTGCTAAAAATCAAGAGAGGGATGAAAACATAGTTAAAATGTTGACTTAGCTGGATCTCTTGACTAAGCACGTAATGGGGGGAAGCCAGAAGGGTGTTATGATGTAGCTGCTGCTGCTGATGTAGTTTATGATAAAGTACTGTATGAAAGAGGATATAGTGAAGAGATACATTATATGGTAATCAGGTGATGGGTTTGGCCAGCTTTTCCAAGGCCAACCTAGAAACAAGGTTGGAACAATGGAGCTAGATGGCGAGATAGAGCTTGGACAGAGTAACCTCAACTAGGAGATTGGAGAGATCGCGATGGAGCTAGAGATAGGTACATTCCACCTCCTGATAGGGTGAAAGCTACTGATCCTTTGGTGAATCTGGAGAATTTTCGGACTGAAGACATGGTAAATCGAATTTTGAACAAAGTTGAGGCATCTAACAAAGTTTTGAAGGAGATGAATCTAATTTCTCATAGCTGAGTCAAACTGTGACTTCACACAGCTTCCATTAAGCACTTGGAGACTCAGTTTGGTAATATCTCAAACAATCTTAACCAAAGGCCAAAGGACGGATTGCCCAGTGTCATAGTTGCTAATCCAAAGAGTGCGGACCAGCAATGTTTAGCTATCATGACCCATAAAAAAAAGTTGTAGAAGGTGATAAAACTACACTTGTGCTTAAAGAAGGTGAGAAAGAAGATTAAGGCTCAGTGAGTGCCAAAGATGATGATAATTTAGCTGTAAATTAAGATGATGAGGCTCTTGGTAGTCTCGAGAGTTGTCACGACCCAAGTCTAGGGCATAGATATGACACGACGAATGAGAACTCAAAAGGACCCAAACAAGCCTCTTAACATATCAATCACATATCCTTAGTCGTAGAAGTAAAGCAAACAACAACAAGAGATATAATAAAAAGGGAAGCAGGACTAAGGGGAGTCTTTGATAACCATTAAAGCATTAAAGAGTCAAACTCAAGCAATAGTACATCATAATATCTAACAACACCTCTAACATAGAATGGAGCGGGGGCCAAGACACTTCCGGGGCTCACTCTAATAGTAACAAATGTTTGACATAAAGAAGTCTCAAAATAACAAGAGTAATAAAGATAGGCTCCTTAGACCTGAGGACTCACCAAAACTTTCTTCAAAAGATCATACTAGCCACGTGGGGGATGATTAAATGGTGATCTAGTCCCTATATGGTAATATCATGTGACGACCCAAGCCTAGAGCCTAGACGTGACACGGCGAATGGGGAACCCGAAGGAATCCCAAACAAGTCTCTTAACTTGTCATTACACATCATTGGTTGTGGAAGCATATAAAAATATTAAAGAGAAAGAATAGGGGCAAAAGGGCTAAGGGAAAAGCTTGCACAATATCATAGTCAAGAGACAAGAGTCAAACTCATAACATAGATACATAATATGTCCAACAACCACCTCTACTACATAGATAAGAGCGGGGGCCAAGACAAAGCAACCGGGCTCACCTTCATAGTCAAAATAGATAATAAAGAAGAATGTCTCAATACATAATAGGAGAAACATAGACTAAGGTCCCCGAAGTGGAGGATTCACTAACTAGCTTGAATAGCACCGAACTACCACGTGGAGGAGGATGATAATCAACTTGGGCACCGGTTCCTACATGGTGACATCATATAGGCATAGAGTATGCGTTAGTACATTTGAATGTACTAAGTATATAGGATGCAATGCAACAATAGATAGACATCATAATCAAAATGCATAATATTAAGCAATAAGCATAATATATAATATGACATGTATGATCAATGCTTAAGTAACTCATGCTCATATAGAATATCATATGTGTAGAAGAGACCAAGCTAG
>JAPFFP010000098.1:8648898-8667821 GCA_026153255.1 Solanum medicagineum
TTTACTTAAATTTGCATGATTTAAAGATGATTTACTCATGGGTCTTATTTATTATGAAAATCACTGCACACTATGTTGGTTTTATGAACTTTGTGACTGTTTTACTATGTTTGGATCTATGAATCTAAGGTCTATGGTGAGAATTGATAAAAGGTCTTGATGTATATTGTTTGAGCGTGTTACCATGTATCTATTGATGGCTTTACACTAATTTTTCTAGGTTTATTTCACTCTTGGCATGATGATGGCAAAAGGAATGTATGTGTATGATTATGAAAGGATTGTGTATATATATATATATGATATTATCTCTATATAGTGTTGGGAAGACCAAGGCTAGCTCGTGGCGTTGTAGGCTCAAGTAACCTATCGAGGGATTTGTACCTTGGTCGCCTAGCTTGGGGGGTGGTAGGCCCAGGTAACCTTGTTGGGGGTTGGTACCCATCAACCTTTATTAGGGGGTTTGTACTCTATCAACCTTGATGGTGGGTTTGTACTCCATCAACCTCGGTGGGGGGTTTTTACTCCATCGACCTCATGAGGGGATTCGTACCACATTCGCCTATCCAATGGGGTGGTAGGCCTTGGCTTGCACTATAATGGTCACTTCTTACACTCATATTATGATCTATATATGAATGGTATTACTTCAAACATCATTCATACATGTTATATTGTTAGTATGCTATTCATTGCTTATGATTATACATTTTGCCTATGATACCCACCTCTTGTTGCATTGTATCCTACATAGCTAGTACATTCAAACGTACTAACGAACGCATACTTTATGCCTACATGATATCACCATGTAGGAATTGGTGTACCGCTTGGCCATCGTGGCTGGTACGACTTCTATCAAGCTTGTTGGTGAGTCCTCCATTCTGGGAATGTTACTTATGATCTATTGCTATGTATTAAGACTATCTCTCTTTGACTTATGTATTGACTATGAGGGTAACCCCGAGTGCTTTTTTTTTTTTACCCCGCTCTTATCTATGTAGTGGAGGTGTTGACATGCTATGTATCTATGCTATGAGCTTGACTCTATTGATCTTGATGTTTATGATATGGAAGTTTATCCTTAGTCCCAATTTTCTCTTGCTTATATTTATCTCTTGTTGTCATTATAATTGCTTCCGCGACCAAGGATTTGTAATAATATGCTATGAGGATTGTTTGGCGTTCCTTTGGTTTCCCTATTGGCCGGTCTCGTCTAGGCCCTAGGCTTGGGTCATGACAGGTTCACCCTCATAATAATAAGTATCCAATATAAAGAACAAGTCTCAACATAGCATGAATAAAAGTATATATTGTCAGAGTTGAGGACTCACCAAAAGCTTTCTTGGAGAACCGAACTAGCAACGTGGAGGAGAATGTTCTAAAGGAGGTACGGTTTCTACATGGTGATATAATGTAGTCATAGAGCGTCACTAGTATGTTTGAATGTACCAAGTATGAAGGGTGCAATGCAACAAAGACATAAGCCAATATATTCAAAATGTATAAGCATAATCAATGGATATATAATATCAATATGACATGCATCATTAATGCTTATAATAAAACATGCTTGTAAGACATTTAACTTGCATAATATATCATACATATGTGGGAGGAGACCTTAACCGACTTGAACCAAGCAGTTACCACTTAGAATCCAAGGTATGACACTCCCTGGGTACAAATGAACGGGCATGACACCCCCCGACGAAGTGTGGTCTACTAGCCAAGGCAAACAAAACATGATAACATAAACTAGATGGATCCACTAGTATAGCAAGGGTAAATATATAATTCTATAGTGACACATAGTTTAGAGATTGAAGACTTTATATAAGGACCCCTTGAGTCGAGCCCCCATCTTAAGACTCAATCGGTGCTAAGTCTAGTCCCATAGAATATTTGACATAATCATACTTTAATCATAACATGAAAACTTGTAAAAGATATGATAACATGATATGAGTAGCTCATTCACATGTTTGACCTCTACTAGTGAGCCTAACTTGAACATGAGAGTAAATAATAATCATACATGACTCCTTCCCTTCACATGAATGGCTCACAAGAGGTTAAAATTTTGAAATAGGGCTCAACTTGATACTTGTAAAATCATAGATACTTATCATGAATTAAATATATACTTGAAAGCCCTTAATCATCATGAAGTCGCTTGACTAGAAAATCATGCAGTAGTTCATCAACAACTTGAGAATTGTTGTCATGTAATTTCATCAGACATATGGTAGGTTCATGATACTCGTTCAAAATCATGCAAATTAATAGTATAACAAAGAGAGTCAAATCAATTCAAAATAAGCCCACCAATATTGTAATAGGACCCCTATTTGGGTATCATAAAATCTATCTCAAAAGTTCATCATAGTTCATAGTTTTCATAGGTCAATTCATGCATAGTCTCAACAGACATAAATCAACTCATGGAATAAGCTTAGAATAGATATTCATTCATAATCAATCAATACTTGATAAAAACCCCAGCATAATTTATGTTCATACTTCATAATAAAAGATACACCTAAGTAATACAACTTGAAATAATGCAATTTTCATAAAAAGAGAAAGTTGGCTTCCATGGGTGAAAGGACCCATGAATGAAGGCCCACATACCTTAAACCATGAATTTCTTAAAATGAACTTAAAGGAGGCTTGAAGCTTGAGATGGGTTCTTAAGTTCCAGAATTGATCTTGAAACTTGAATTTGAATGAGAGATTTGATAAAGTCTTGGAGAGGTTTTAGAGAGGACTTTGTGTTATAGAGTTGAAAAATGGCTAAGTATGGAAGATTTTACGTTTAAATGGGCATGGGACTATTACCCTAATGCCCTTGGACAAAATAAGAAAGTTGGGGAAAATTTTACACTGGTCTGCACCCTAGGCGGGATGTGGACCAGACGCGCAAGCTTGATTTACACTAGTGCATGCTCCAGGCGCGTCGCAACCTGGGCACGGACAGCTACTGGAAATCTTAAAATTAGCGAAAATTATTTTTTGTTACGGGTCTTCTACAATCTGGTTTATACCTAAACCCCCTTAATTTTGCCCCCTGCTCGACAATATGAAGTTTGATTCTGAAATCACACACATATTTTGATATATATAGAAATTACGATTATGGAGCATTCTGAAGCATATAAGGGGGGTTTCAGAGATGGCACTATTTGAGGCTTTGTATGAGAGGAGATATAAATCTCCAATGGGTTGGTTTGAAACTGGTGAGATGACTTTGATAAGTGATGTGGTGTTGCATGCTATGGAGAAGGTGAAACTCATATAGGAGAAATTGAAAATAGTTCAAAGTTGTCAAAAGTCATATTTCAATATCAGGAGGAGAGTACTCGAGTTCCATGTGGGAGATTGGTGTATATGAATGTTTCACTCATGAAAGATGTGATGTAGTTTTGTAAAAAGGCTAAATTGTGTCCCTGGTATGTAGGACCTTATGAGGTGTTAGAGCAGTTTGGTAAAGTGACTTATAGGTTGGACTTTGTAATAGAAATGACTAAAGTTCACCTGGTGTTTTATGTGTCCATGTTAAGAAAGTTCATTGGTGATCCAAGCTCTATTATGCCTTAAAGTTGAGGAGAACTAGACCTATGAAGAAGTCCCGATTGAGATTTTGGACTGGCAAGTGAAGAGTCTACATAATAAGGAAGTTGCATCTATTAAAGTCCTTTGGAGGAACCAACATGTTGAGAGTGCTACTTGGGAAGTGTCACTGGATATAATGCAACAATATCCTTATCTTTTCCATTCCAATCAACCTGAAGGTAATAGGTTCTTCATGCTCAAATGGTTTGAATTATTTCATTTTTGTATTTTCATGTCATAACATGTATGCATTCTCATGAAACTAATTTTAAGTGATTTATTGCAAATATTTGAAGATTTTACGACTTTTTGTGTTAAACCTGCATTATTAAACTCATGCTAGGTTGTTGATATTCATTTTGCTCTGTTCAAACTAACTCTCATCTCATTCGAAAATGGATGATCCTAAGGGGGAGACAATGTAGGGATATGTACTTTGAAAGATTGAACGCAGGCTTAAAAGTGATTTTTCAGTGATTTTGGACAAGGTACCCACCAAGGAACCCTTCATGGATCGTGCCCTCCACGGATCGTATTGCACTCCACGATTCGTGAAGGGACATGGTGGAATGACATACCATGAAACCACCCACCACTCGTGGTACATACACGAGTCATGGAGGGGCTCGTGGAGTGAGCCCTCCACGAGGTTGCCCCTTTTTCCCTCAAGGTACCCACCACTGAGTCCACCATGGGTCGTCTTGGTGCCTATGAAGGTGTGGCATCCAGTTTTTTAAACATATTTTTGTAAGAGTATTTAGGTCCTTTCCCTAATTCCTAAACTTCTTTTGTATGTTTTTAGACTGAAATACCCTCCTATTGCTTTCCTAACCTGTTTAAATGTCTTTCAACCATTTCTCAAACACTTAGACTTAAAATTACTTCTTCAAATCACTCTCAAGTCTTCTCTCAAGCTCAAATGTAGAATTCATTGAACAAACCTCAAGTTTCAACTTGAATCCATCTTCAATATTCTAAATCTCGTCAAGGTATGTGGGATTCATCTCTAGGTACCTTTTGTCCATGAATCCAAGCCTATATTCTCACTATCTAATCTAACTTCAACTATGGTCGAGTAAGGGTTTACATGATATAATTTTCAATTGAAATTATTATGTTTATACATTGAAATATACATAATTGCTCTTAATTTACATGAATGATATTTTTATCATGAGATTATTCAAGTATGCTAGGTTGATTATTGAAATTATGCATGGGTCACTTTAATAATTATTCAAAGGATCTTCACTTCAATGACTATGCATGTATTTACTCAATTATAATAATTTTGAACTTCATACTTATGAACTCATGTTGTACCCTATCTCTCCTCACAAGATCATGCATGTACAAGATTTTCAAACAAGATTATGATTATGAGTATGAGATTTAAGATCTTGAGGTCGAGATGTGGTCTTGAGAGGAGATTTAAGATTTCAAAAGATGGCCTAGGATTCTGTTTTGCTACAAATACGGGATATAGGATCTGGAGGTTGACCTAGGTCCTTATGGAGAGATTCATGATTCTAAGAGGCAACCTGAGAACCTAGTAGGGATTTAGGACCTTAAGATTGACTTCACGTCCTGACCGGGAGATTCAAGATTCCGCAAGATGACATAGGACCCTAGTATGAAATGAACTACTCCTACCCATGATTATTTAAACTATGAGACTATGATCAAGTTTACAATGATGATATACAAGTATGAATTAAGATGATTTATGATGATTTATGATAAGCATGAATATGTGTATGTATTATCATTTTGTGGGATTTTCTTAGAACTGAGAGGACCTTGGTAGATTTCATTATCTCAAAACTACGTACAACCGTAAGGGTGATGATGTTTCCTAGTATGGGTTGCTAGTGGATCCAGATATCTTATGATATGTCATGTATAGTCCTACCTTGGAAAGTAGGCTCCCCTTTATTGATGTAGGTGCAACACCGAGATTCCATGTTATAACTCGCATGGTCATGTTATAAGTTACGATGACATTCCCACATATATTCATGTATTTGGTATCGTGCATCATGTCACCAATAGCATAATACTATGTTGATTCTTTCACTAATTTGATTTTATATATATATATATATATGACCTTTCTTAGGTATCATTATTACGCAGCTTTGATATTATATATTTTATTGTATTACATACCCGCATAGTTAGTATATTCAAATATACTAAAGCATACTTAATGCCTATATTACATCATGATGTAGGCGTGTAAGTGACTATCCTCCTCCTCATCCTCGGGGTTATAGATTTTGATTACTATCATAATTAGATTGGCTATGGCCTTATCTTTGGAGACGAATCCTACTTTTATCTAGCTTATATATTATGTTGAGAGTGTCTTTTATTTTCATTGAGGGTGAGCTAGGGACCTATATTAGCCCCCCGCCCAGTCTATAGTTTAGAGGCTTGTTGTACATGATGTATTACTCCTTGGTCTGTACTTCTCATGAATTTCTTACTTCAGTTTATGACTATGTTTAGCTTCCGCTTATGCACTTTTTCATCATTTACCTTGAAAGCTTATGATATGCTAAGAAGGCTAGTTTAGGATTTCCGTGGGAATCTCATTTTCCATATTACAATAGGGCCTAGGTTGAATCCTAACATTATAATAAAATAATATGATAATGATGGTACAAGGAATCAATTGAAAACAATAAAAGTCGAAGGACAAGAAAATACAATAGCATAATATGGTCATACAAAATAACACACTACTACCTACTAACCTATTAAACCCCAATTTAAGTTCCCCACACCCTCTTATATTACGTTATGTCTTCTGTAAACTGCAATTTTTTCATGACTCATCTAATCACCCCATCCTAATATTTCTACGATGTATCCATGCCTCTCTTAACACCAACCTATCCAACCTCTTACGCCTCATTGGTGTATCCTTGTATCCCCTTTTCACATGTTTCAACCATCAAAACCTAACTCCACTCATCTTATCTATCACTAAAGCTACTTGAACCTTCTTTTTTTCAAATTTATTCATTTCTAATTTTATCTCTCCTACTATTTTCACACATTTATCTAAAACATCCTTCTTTATGCAACTTTCACCTTTTAAATGTGAGATTCTTGATTGACCAACATTTCGCATTATACAACGTAATAGATCTAACCATAAAACTATAGAACTTGTTTTTATATTTTGGTGACACCTTATATTTCTAAAATTATCTCAATTATATTCCTAAAAATTTGTACTCTCTCCGTCTCATTTTATTTGTCATGATTATTATATTTACAGTCAAACTATGTAGACTTTGACTAACATTTCAAGATAGACTTTTTCATCATATTGATATGAAAAATAATACAATCAATGTAATAGTTTTTAAAAATTAAAATTTTTATTTTAAAATACGAATTAATTTAATTTTAAAAATTAATTAAACTGACTTTTGAAAAACGCAACATGAAATCCAAATGGGAAAGAGTGAGTAAAAGTGATCTTGATATAATGTGATTATGATATGTAGACCTTTACGCTTTTTCTTATGACCTTGAAAAGCAGGGAATAAACAAAAAAATGTTGATTTTAGTATTCAAAGCTTTCTACACTATGAAAGTGAATAAAGAAAAGGTGGCATGAAGCATAATTTACTTGAATATATGGTGCAGGATAAAATGACAAACATCGGAACATATTCCCACAACTTTTAATTTTTAATTAAAGTCGAAAAAAAACTTTAAAAATTCCTCTATTATTCGGTCTCCTTCCCTTCCTCACCTTGTTTGCTTTTCCTCCTCCCGAAAACAAACTCATATAACAAATAAGTCCAAAAGCTGATTCCAAGCAACTCTAAATAGGGTTTTGATAGAAATTTAAAAAAAGAGGTACATTGATTAATTGATAAAATGACGGGTTTCTTGTTTTACAATTCCAAGCCAAATCAAGGACTATTTATCCATCTCATTCTTCTCTTCTCTTTCTTTTTAAATTCTTTTTCTCATTTTTCAAAAAATATCTTCTTTTTCTTTTTCATTTATTTAGGCCATTTTCCTGCATTTTGACCAATGGTTTTATTAGGTGACCAATGTTTTTATTTTTCGCTACAAATATTTACTGATATATACACTTGCCATTATTGTCTCTGTTATGAGGAAATGGGTTGGAACAATGCAGAATCTGATTCAAACTATCTCACCCAAATTAAGTTGACTGAATTAGTGGTATAAGGGAGGAAATGTCTGAATTTGTTGATTTTTAGTCGTTCGTTTATGAATAAAATCTACTTATATGACACTCGTACAATTTGGGTATATTGTGTGACCCTTCATTTGATTATATAAAATGTGATGGGTTCTGTGTCTAAGAGGCTTTAATTTGGTTTATTTTATGCAGGACAACTTTTGATTGGTGTTGACTAAAATATATTAGCTGATAATGGAGGAGTAAACCATGTTTGGAATTAATAAGACG
This sequence comes from Solanum medicagineum, assembly GCA_026153255.1. Taxonomy (NCBI): domain Eukaryota; kingdom Viridiplantae; phylum Streptophyta; class Magnoliopsida; order Solanales; family Solanaceae; genus Solanum; species Solanum medicagineum. The sequence goes on from JAPFFP010000098.1 coordinate 8,656,979, forward strand.
CATAGTTTGTTTTAATCTAATTTGAAGGGACCGAAAAATGTTGTCTAAAGTTGAACATCAAACTGTCCCACTGTCTATACTGCTGAAGCAGGAACTGGCCCATGAGAAGATTGAAAGACCCAATATTTCTCATGGTCAAGCTAGTCATAGCAAGAAAGGAGAAGACTCCACCTTCCTCAAGACCGAATGCCAACGAATTTTGGGAGATGAGGTAACTACCTTTTCTATTCATCTTATGATTTTTAAGAAATGTGTCTTATGGAATTTATCATATTGGATTATAGATGTCACGGTATCTCCATGACGTCTTTTCTAAGTTAGTACTGTCATCCTTTCCTTTAGTTAACAATTCTTACATTGAACCATAAATTTCATGTTATATAGTAACCTAAATGTTTGAGAAAAATGATCGTGGCGCCAACTTTCGATATTTACACATTTGTCTTTCTTTTAACTTGTTTTCTATAGAGAATTAATACTTACCTCAAGAGGTACAAGTCCTTTTAATTTTCCTTTTATGATTGTTGGCCTAGAAAAAGTTAAGCTTGCCAGTGTAGCATTGTTGTGTTACAGTTTCACCTACAACATTTGCATGTTTGACCTAAAAAATGTGTTGACAAATTGTTAAATATTTGTAGTCATACATCCACTTCTTTGTGTTTATATAATTTTTGTCATGTAATTTTCATTCCTTTTATACTTATTTTATGGGCACAACGGGTCGGCCGCCGCTATATATACTAAAGAGAATCTGTGCATAATGTCTTGAGTTCTATTCCCACAGACCTCAACAGATATGGGTGGGTTGTAGCATTGCTTAGGGCTTTGGTTGGAGGATTTGTCAAGACAGATCGAGAATTCTAAGAAAAAGGTATAAGTTGTGGGGAGCTATCTTGAAATCCTAACATTAAGCTTCCAGGAAAATATAAATGACAGAAGAAACCTTGTCATTAGATGATATATAGTATTACTATGTGTGCTTCTGTTACTATTGCTTTTAAACAATTTATTTTTCACCTTTAACTCAAGTAATGAATCTTTCATAACTTGTAATGACCTATTGGAAGTTCTATTACAGTAGTTCTTTTCTGTTGCAAGTCATGTATCTAAGACGAATGTCATTGAATTAGACTTTAACTTCTAAAATCTTGGATTCAACTATATATAAACTTTTATACACCTTTTATCAAGTGATCCAACTTTACCTCTTTTTCTTTTGGAGGGTGAAATGCTACAGCATCACAACATGACCTATTGAAATGCAGACACTCTTCCTGGATTGCATCAAGTTGGAGTCCTTTCCTCTTTCATTTGCATAACTTTCCTACTTAAGATAAAATATTTGTTATTTGTCTTTTGTTTTAATGCATTCATTTGCTCCAACATAGGTTACTTACATTCTCCTTCAGCTGTTGAATAGAAGATTATGTTTTTCTTTTAATATGGTTATGCTTGTACTAGTCATGTCTCCAATTACCTTCTTTCCTTCATGATGGAATCTTCTCCATAAAAATTCAGTACAGTTTTTCTCAGTGATATTATGGATATACTATTTTTACAAATTCTTGTTTAATCTTGCAGCACAGAAATAAGGAACAATGGTCACATTTGTGATAATTGAAGGATGAGTTGTAACTGTTGCATCACTTGGTGATTCTCGATGCATATTAGAATCTACGGAAGGCGGAATTTATTATCTATCAGCTGATCATGGACTAGAATGCAATGAAGAGGAGTGAGACTTGTGCCTTTTATGAGTTCAATTAATTCATGAATATGGGCTTGCCTCTTGAGTAACATTTTAATTATTTGTTTTGAATTGCATAGTAGGGAACGCATAACAGCAAGTGGTGGAGAAGTTGGTCGACTTAATACTGGTGGTGGTACATAGGTTACTTTTATTAATGCTTGGGCACCTAATCAATTGTATTAAAATGATAATGCAGCCCATTCCCCACCTAAAGATACAAATGAAGCATCTTTCCTCGTTTCCTTGAAGTCATAAGTTATAGGCTTATAACCGATTTCCTTCGTTTGCGTACTCAAAACATTTACAAAGTGTGGTAATTAATGGGAATGTGCTACAAATCATGGAACAACCATACATGGACCACTATATACCTCTCAATAGCTGCTTGCAGTAGGAATTATGACTCATTTTCTTTATTGACATGTCATAATTTTAATTTTTGTTCATTCACTTGTCTATTTCTGGCCATTTATCTATTTTCTTGATATTATCTCACCAATTGATCTAAATTGATTTTAAATTGGTTTGTTGAGATGCTGGCCTGGTGGCTTATGCCTCTCACGATCCATTGGTGATATGGATGTTGGCGAGTTCATTGTTCCTATACCCTATGTAAAGCAAGTAAAGGTTTGTCTATTATGTACTTCCCCATTACATTTTCTGTTTTGAATCCATCGGTCAAGTGCATATTTCCTTTGTGTATGTTTAATTACATATTTTAAACTTCTAAGCATTCACTTTGGAAGGAGTTCTCACAACTTATAATTGTCCATATCAAATTAGGGAAGATGAAAGTGCAATTTAAAATTTCCTAAGATTGAAGTTGTACTCTAAATCAGCTAGTATTTTTTTTATTGAAAGTTGGAATATACTAAATTTCCCCTGTATCTGTGCTTTATTTATAGTAAAATGTAATCTTGATGTGATTCATTTTCTCTTTCCATCTTTCCTGGAATAATTTCCATTTTATGATTTTGGTAATCTCTTGTTGTAGATGCTTCTTTTACGAAACGTAAATATAGTTTTTGTTGAAGTACCTAATTCTGTCATGATATGGTCACAGTGGAGGTAGACTGGTAGTTACCAGTTCCATATTATAACCTTTCCCTATATCTTTTTGAATCTCTACATTTAAGTGCATGTTATAGCTCTACCATTGAGAGTAATGATGAGTCAATTTGTGGATAAACGGAGCAATTTTAGTTACCTATTTCAGAAAGAAATATGTAATTTCTGGTTTCTAGAACCTAAATTGTGTATTCTTTGTGTGGATTGTCCCTTTTCTCAAGAACTGTAGGAGGTCAACTTTTAGATGTTACTGAATACTTTGATTGGCTAGTTCTATCCAAAATCATTATCTCATTTGCATATTATGCATGTCCTGAACATTGTTAAACATTATGCGAACTACTATCTTCACCAGGTGGAGGACTAGTTATAGCAAGTGATGGTGTCTGGGATTCTTTGGCTACAGAAATCTCTATAGAATGTTCTCATGCAACGCCTCCAGATACTGCAGCTTCTCAAATTGTTAAGGTAAGAATAAGAGCATTACTCCATGTAGATTGTTTATGATGTTATTTAGTTGATTTATTTTTCTTCCTATTGAAGACCTTTTTCTTGTGCTTTGCAGGAAGCTGTGCAGCCAAAAGTGATTTGAGATAACACAACCTGTATTGTGGTTGATATACATCCCTCAAAAAAGTCAAATCCTCCCCAAGCACCACCTAAAAATTAAGGGAAAAAAGTGTTCAAGACTATATTTCACAAAAAAGCTTCTCAGCCATCTTCTAATATCGAGAGAGATTATGATGAACTAGATGTGGTTGAAGAACTATTTGAGGAAGGATTTGCATTACTTTCTAATAGGTTATGTCATGCTTAGTTTTCTGAGATGCCAATTTTGTTGCAATATGCATGTTGCGTCTGATGCATTTCACTGTCATATAGAATATACCTTTCAGATAGTTCTGGTGTGCTATTGTTTATATTTGCTATCTTATTATAACTGCAGGTTAGATGTTAAGTATCCACTTTGCAACATGTTTAATTTATTCATGTGTGCCATCTTTCAAGTAGAAATAAAGCCTGGAGAAGGTATTTCAATACATGATGGGTCCTCAAGTACAAGAAACTTCCGTCCATGGGATGGTCCTTTCCTTTGCTCAAGTTTCCAAGACAAGAAAGGATCCATGGAAGGAAAACAACCTTCTGGAAGTAAGAAAATCATTTCCTGCATAATTTGTACTCTTCCAGCGTAAAAATTGTAGATCATCCTTTCTCTTTACTTTTGCGGATGGAAGATATAATAGTGACAGCGACTAGTTAAGCCCCACATGCATCTACTAATAATTACTTCACTGATGATTACATTTGGCAGTTCAAATGAACATTCCTTTCGTTTCAATAGATAAAATATATAATGCTTGTATGGCATCTCAAATACAAGCGCTAGTCATTCGGGTTTGCCTCTTTTAGGTCAAAAGCTGGAGAGCGACAAACTTGATTATAATCAACACTATATTATTTCTCTTTTTTCTGTGTAGAATCAATAGTGAGTGGAAAGGCATTGTTCAGTGTAATTTTATTAGCTAGTAAGGTTTATCAGGACTGTTAGGTGTTTTATTTTCGTTTTTCCTCCCTTGTTCCCCCCACAATGATAAAGTTGCTGATCAACCCGCTATAGCAAGAAAGGGTCACAGAATGTCATCTCACTTCCCTTTTTTGGGGCCTTTTAAGCAAAGAGAGATATCTGTAATTCTATCTAATCATTTTATTCTCTCTATGTTGAAGCATCGAGCGTACTATGTAAAAGACTATTTGTTTTGCATAGCATTTCACATCTTTTATTAGACTATGTATCGTGAAATTTCTATCATTTAGATTCTTGTGTATCAAATTGATTATATAACTAAACATCACTGATGATCTTCTTGGCATGAAATGGCTTTTTCACTTCTGAAATCACATTCTTTTGGATGATCTTCCAGAATTCCTTATGTAACGACCCCAGTTTAGGAATCCTAAAGTTAGGTTTACGAGGTGATTTACAGCTTGTGACCTACAACCTGTACGTTTCATTCTTAAAAATAGAACTTTAGGAAGAGGTAAAGTTTCCAAGTATAGGGTAATCCACGGACCAAGTGACGGCCCATAAAAAGTCATACAGTTTGTAGGTAGGATTGTGAATGAAATCATCAGACATGAAGAAGATTTGGAGATTTCTGAAGGATCGCCTAAGTGTTATTAGACGTCCCTTAAATCAGGATACGACCAGTAGTGTGATTCGTGGAATAAGGCCAAGGATAAGATGAAAAAATGGCTAAGTATGGAAGGACTCTATGAGTGAAACCACATCAATAAGAGCTTGTATGATCCATAACAAGGCTTTGTAGCTTTAGGTCTAGCAAAGTTCGTTTTAAGGAATCGTAGATATATTATCAGATGAGAGGGACTTACGACCTGTGGATCAATTTATAGCCTATAATCGGGGTTTCGTATGTTTGATCCGACAGTTTTAATAAGGGGCAGTTTTATCATTTCTATCCTTTCTATAAACAACAACATTTTGGGGACGGGGAAAGGGGCGCTAAACCAGACTTAAAGTCCTATGATAACCCCTTATTCACTCATTCTTTCATTTCCTAAATTCTCTAAGACAAAGGCTCTTAAGAACACGGCTAGGGTTATCAAGATTTCTTCTCCAAGTCTTCAAGTTTGTTTTTTTTTAATTCTTCCAAGGTATGTGAGTTAATTTATGGGTATCCTTCTACCCATGAAGTTCCTTATCAAGTATTTTACCTTTTCTTTAAGTTCCTTAAGTTAATGTGCATGATGATAAGGATTTCATGATATCTATGTTACTAAATGCTACTTATGAAGTTTAAAAACTATTTTGCTAAGTATATATGCATTTTTGAATAATTATAATGACCCATGATCGGCTTCAATGATTGATAAACGTTGGCATTTTCGATGCTCCTTTAAAAGAGAAATTTCCTTATGACTTATTTGATTTAGGATTATTCCATGATAAAAACTAAGCCGACATAGTTTCCATGTAAAGAATTATATAATTTATGACTATGAATAGGGCATTAAAGAAGAGGTTCAAAGTTAAGTCTATCAAAGACATATGTACGATGACAATTGCCTTAAAAATGTTTAAGAAGGGTCCCCGAGATGAAAGGACAATTCTCACTTGGTGATTCCTAAGTTCGAGCTACTTATATGATTGCTATTTATGATTCTATGTTGTAATTTAATGATTCCATGGGATGACTTAGCACCAAATATGACATTATGGTGGGTTTCGATAAGGGAACCCTAGAAGCTTCCCTTTCTCGCATTAACTATGTGCCACCATATGAGCCCTTGTAGGCTAGGCTAGTGGATCCACGTAGGCCATTTAGGACATTATGGTGCATGTAAATTTGACAAAGCTCCACCCAACAAGTGCTCTCCCCGTGCCAACATAGGCGGCTATGTTGGATTCCATGTAGTAGCTCACATGGTCTTATATGTCAATTAAGGTTAGTTCCCACAACTCTTATGATTTTATGTTATGTGTTCATTATATGTGCTTTCTTATGCATTGTATCATATTGGTCTTGATCCATATTCCTTGTACATGCTTGAGCTTACTCTATGTAAATTTTATTGTATGTATACATATATGATATGTTTAAAGAATGACGACATAACAATTTTATCCATGCATTGCATCTCACATACACAATATATTCAAACGCACTAATGCATATTTTGCCTGCATGAGTTAACCATATAGGAAGAGGTACTCCTCCACCGGCTCATGGCCAGTACTCAGCATCCAAAACTAGCTTTGCTTCTTATGGTGAGCCCTTAGTTTCGGATTCCTCCACTTTTTATTTCTATCTTGTCTCATTACTTTGATTTAATACAATGTATTTGTAGCCCTTCTGAGGCGTTTACTTTCTATGTTGCACTATTTTGGATTTCTTTCTATTTGATGGAGATCGACTGTTACGGCTACCTCTTCTTATATGTAGTTGGTTTGCTTATGAAAAAATAATGGTTGTAGTTATTTCCACTTCTTTTTAATGTTGCTTCATTTTCAAATTGGAACTTAACCCTTTCCCATAGCTGTTCGCAAATTATTTTCATTAAATACCTATGAATGCTTAAGATGCTTGAGATAGCTTGGGTGAGGTGCCTTCGGGTATCTCTTCGTCGTGTGATGACTAGGCCCCAATACCGGGTCGTTACAAACTTGGTGTCAGAGCATAAGATTTTAAAATGTTCCTCTTATGTCCATGCATACCTCGTAGCATAGAGTCCCATTCAACGTTGTGAAGTGTTCCACTATCTTGAGTAAGAGGCTATGAGACGGTTTAGGAAAGTCTTCCTTTCTTTCACTAACTAATGATAGGCTTTTGCTTGTTTCTAGATCATGCTGCCATGAAGAGTTCCCCATCAATGAGGCACTCTGGAACTACAAGTTCCTCCACTCCAATAGGATGATCAAGTGTCTCATTTGGAGTTTAGAGTTGCATTCACCCTATTGTCCCAAGCATCGGCCAATCAGGCCAACTAAGAGAAAGTGGTACCTCCTCAAGTGCCTACTCTTGTTGCTAGAGTATGTGATTTTATGTTGATTAACCCGCCAGATTTCCATAGGTCAAGGTAGATAACGACCCTATTGACTTCATAGAGGAGGACTACTGGGTGGTTGTGATGATGGGCATTTCGTCGGTGGAGAAAGCCGAGTAGGTGGCTTATCAATTGAAAGGAGTTACTATGATATGGTATGAATAATGGTCTAACAAGAGAGGGTTAAACAGTTGGTCCTATTAGTTGGGAGGAATTCAAATGTGCCTTTTTGGACCGATTCTTCCCCATTGAGCTAGGCAAAGGTCTAAGAATTTATCAAATTGAAGTAAGGGATATCAGTATGAGAGAGTATGCTATCAAATTCACCAAATTATCAAAGTATGGTCCATTTATGGTCGCGGATCTGACGACACGCATGAGCAAGTTTATTTTGTGTGCCTCCAAGTTGGTCTCCAAGGAATTCAAGATGGCCATGTTTGTCAAGGAGATGGACATATCCCACTTGATGACATACACAGAGAAAATTGAAGAGGAGAAGCTTTGTGAAATGGCAAGGGAGTCTAAGAGGGCTCTACTTAAAGGTGGGAGTTACTCTCACTAAAGGGTCAGTGGTCATAAATTTTAAGGTGGTCAAAATCAAATTAGACAAGGATCCACTAACACTCCTCCTCCCTAGTAGGACAAAGCAGTGGCTCCCAAGCCCCAAAGTCCAAATTGCCCTAAGTGTGTAAAGCCTCACAATGGAGAATGTCTAGCTGAGTCAAAAGCTTGCTTTGCTTGTGGGAAGCCTTGCTACCATGCTAAGGATTGCAGTAGCAAAAGCACAAGGCCCCAAGGCCAAAGGGATCAAGTCCAATGTACCCAAAGAACCAATCGGTTCTATGCTCTTCATGGTCGCCAAGAGGTCGAAAAAGCTCCTAATGTGGTTACTAGTATGTTAAGAGTTGTTTATTATGATGCATACGCACATTTAGATCTGGGAGCAAATTTATCTTTTGTAACCCCATTCCTTGCATATAAGTTTCATGCATGTCTTGAAGTCCTCCATAAGCGTATAACGTGAGTAACCACGGAGGTGAGTCCATCATAGTCTGAAAAGTCTATAGAAGTTCCATTTCGATGTGATTCTGGGGATGGATTTGTTGCATGCTTGTTATATTTCTATGATTGCAGAATCCGTAGGGTTCAATTCCAATTCCCTACTTAGCCAATTCTTGAATGGCAGGGTAGCAACTCCTCATGTAAGGGTCAATTTATTTATTTTGTAAAGCCCCACAAAATGATTTCCAAGGGATGCATTTGCCATTTAGTAAGGATCAAAGATGTCTCTTCCAAAGTTCCTTCTCTTGAGTCAATCCCCATTGTAAGTCAGTTTCCTAATGCATTCCCAGATGAGTTATTGGGTGTTCCTCCCGAACGAGATAGACTTTGGTATAAACATCTTGCTCGATACTTAGCCTGTCTTAATAACTCCTTATAGGATAGCTCCCGTAAAGTGGAAAGAGTTAAAGGAGCAACTGAAGGATTTGTTGAAGAAGGGCTCATTAGATCTACTAGATCTCTAGGGGTGTCTCTGTGTTATTTTTAAGGAAGAAGGACAGGTCGCTCCGTATATGTATTGACTACCAACAACTCAATAAGGTCATGATCAAGAATAAGTATCCCCTCAAGGATAGATGATTTGTTTGGTCAACTACAAACGGCTACTCATTTCTCCAAAATTTGTTTGAGATTCGATTATCACCACTTGAGAGGTGAGAGATAGTGATATCCCTAAGACTGTTCTCCAGACTAAGTATGGTCATTTTGAGTTTGTAGTGATCTCATTTGGCCTTACCAATGCACCGATGATATTAATGTACCTCATGAATAGGGTGTTTAAGCCTTACCTCGACATGTTCGTTGTGGTGTTTATCAATGACATCCTTATATATCCGGGAGGTGAGAAAGAGCACATGGAATACTTGAGGGTGGCATTGCAAATCCTTAGGGAACAAAAGCTTTATGTAAAATTTGATAAATGCGAGTTTTGGCTAGATGAGTTGCCTTCCTTGGGCATGTGGTATCTAGAGAGGGCATCAAAATTTACCCTAAGAAGACTAAAGCGGTGAGAAACTGGCCAAGGTCATTGACTTCTACCGACGAAAGGAGTTTCTAAGGTCTAGCCAGTTACTATAGAAGTTTTGTGCAGTACATCTCCACTTACCATGCTACTTCAAAAGAAGGCAAAGTTTGTGTGGACGGACGAATGTGCGAGAAGTTTCCTAACTTTAAACGATTAGTTGACTTTAACCCCCTATTGAAATTGCCAAAGGGGAATGATGGGTTCATCATGTATTATGATGAATCAAGGATTTATATGTTAATACAAAATGGTAAAGTTGTTGCCTATGCTTCAAGGCAGTTGAAAGTGTATGAGAAGAATTACCCAATTTATTATCGTGAGCTTGCGGCGATGGTGTTTTTTTGCGAAATTACTTGTATGGAGTTCATGTGGATGTTTTCACCGACCATAAGAGTCTCTAACATGTACTCATCCAAAAGGATCTCAACTTGAGGCAACGGTGGTGAATAGAGCTTCTCAAGGATTATGATATGAGTGTGAAGTACGACCCTGGAAAGGCCAATGTGGTAGCTATTGCCTTAGTAGAATTTCCATGGGTAGTTAGTCCCATGTTGAAGATAATGGAAAATAAAGTTAGCCAAAGATGTTCACAAGTTGGCTAGACTGGGAGAGAAATTGAGCGAGTCCGGAAGTGGCGGTGCAATGGTTCATCATGGGTCCGCATCTTCTGTGTTTGATGAGGTTAAGGCCAAGAAATATCCTGATCCTGCCTTGGTTGAATTGAAAACCTTATTAAAAGACTGAAAGGTAGAAGTCTTATCACAAGGGGGAGATGGTGCACTTTGATATCAAGGGAGGTTGTGTGTGCCCAATGATAGTGACTTGAAGAAGTTGATCCTTCAAAAAGCCCATGATTCTTCATATTCCATTCATCCCGGTATTACCAAGATGTATAGAGACTTGAGGGAGGTATATTGGTGGAATGGAATGAAGAAAGACATTGCTCAATTTGTGTCCGGTAATGCCAATCGCCAATAAGTCAAGGTTGAACAACAAAAGCCAGGTTGCCTAGCAAAAAACCTTGATATTCCTACTTGGAAGTTGGAAGAGATCAACATGGACTTCGTAGTTAGGTTAAGACTACATTCAATGCTGAGGACTGTACCCACTTGTATATCCAAGCATTGATGAGGTTAAATGGGATCCCATTGTCCATTATATCAGATCGTGGAGTCCAATTAACTTCTCACTTTTGGGAATATTTTAAAAGAGTACTTGGCACTAGGGTGAAGTTAAGTATGACTTTTCACCCCCAAATCGATGGGCAAACCAAAAGGACTATTCAAACATTGGAAGATATGTTGAGAGCTTGTGTGTTGGAATTTAAGGGGAGTTAGGGTGAACACTTGCCACTTATCGAGTTCGCCTAAAACAAT
>JAPFFP010000098.1:8694155-8707340 GCA_026153255.1 Solanum medicagineum
AAGAGCCACAACACATGACCCCACTAACAATTTAAATCTTAAAGACTACACTTTAGAAGAAAATTTACATTTGGTCCTATCATTTACCAAATTGAACCAATTAAGGACTTACGGGTTCTAACTTACGGGTTCTAACACATATACTAGCAAATATAGAGTAGCGCCTATTGATGTACGAACTAAATTGTGATAACCCAATAATCCAAAAGGTAACTTTTTATGCCAATGTCGAGAACCTTGCACCATTTTGCAGAGTATCTTTTTAAAATTCTTGTTAGCACCTTCTACAACCCCATTTGCCTTCGGGCGTTATGGGGTTGAATTTTGATGTTCAATCTTAAATTGATGACACGCCTCTCCCATTAAATTACTATTAATAATAGTAGCGTATCCATAATAATTATCTTTGGGATACCAAACCGACATATAATGTTACGACGAATGAAGTCTACTACAACCTATTTAGTCACAGACTTGAAAGTCACTGCGTCTACCCACTTTGTGAAATAATCAATGTCTACCAAAATGAACCTTCAGCCATTTGATGCTTTAGGTTTGATCTTCCCAATCCCATATATTCCCCAAGCCACAAAAGGCCATGGAGAGGACATCATATGTGACTCTGAGGGTGGAGAATGCATCAAATGACCGTGCATTTGGCATTCATGGCACTTACGAACAAATTGTAAAGAGTCCCGCTCCATGGTAAGCCAATAATAACCTGCTCAAAGTATTTTCTTTGCAGGATGTACCCATTCATATGTGGCCCACAGACTTCTGAATGGACTTCAATCATGATGGTTTAAGCTTCTTTGGCATTTACATACCTTAGAAGACCTAAATCAGGGGTCCTCTTGTACAAAATCCCTCCACTTAAGAAGAAATCGTTAGCTAGCGTCGAATAGTTCTCTTTTGCTTACTAATGGTGCCTATCGAATACTCTCCAGATTAAGGGTATGCTTTGATATAATGGAACCAAGGTTTTCTATCAAGTTCTTCCTTGACCACATTGCAATAAGCATGTTGGTCACAAATCTATATGTATGGTGGGTCAATGTAAGCTTTATCTGGATGATGGTGTATCGAGGATAGGGTGGCCAAGGCATCAACATCTCATTATGAGCCCTAAGAATGTGTCTGAACCTTACTGAAATAAACTGGTGGCAAAGCTCTTGCAAGCAATTGTGATAGGGGATGAGCTTTGTATCACGAGTTTGCTACTCTCCTTGAATTTAATGGATTTGCAAGTCACAGTCTCCCAATACCAATAATTCTTGGACTCCCGTGTCGATAGCTAACCTCAACCTAGGAGACAAGCTTTATACTCTGCCATATTATTGGTACCATAGAATCTGAGTTGGGCTATCATAGGATAATATTCCCCAAACTCAGACATAAGAACGGCTCCTATCCCAACTCCTTTTTTGTTGGAGGACCCATTAAATAACAACATCCACCCTAAATTGTTATCGAGAATAACTTCATCGGCACATAATACCTCCTTATCAGGAAAATAAGTCTTAATGGGCTCATATTCATCATCAATAGGGTTTTCTGCCAAATGATCTGCCAAGGCTTGGGCCTTCATAATGTTTGTGTCACATAAATAATGTCAAATTCAGTGAGTAATATTTTCCATTGTGCAAGTCTGCCCATGGGCATGGGTTTCTAAAAGATGTATTCAAAGGATCCATACGAGAAATGAGGTAAGTAATCTAAGAAGACAGGTAATGCTTCAACTTCTGGGCCACCCAAGTCAAGGCGCAACATGTCCTGTCAAGAAGAGTATACTTAGACTCGTAAGTAGTAAACTTCTTGCTGAAGTAACATATGGCCTGCTCTTTATTACCAGAAACATCATGCTGACCAAGTACACATCCAACAGAGTTATCCAACACTAACATATATAATATCAAAGGCCTACCCAGCTCAGCAGGGACCAGTACAAGCGAATTTGATAAGTATCTTTTAATTCTAGCAAATGCTTCTTGACATTCCTAGGTCCATTTAACCATGGCATTATTATTTAATAACTTAAAAATAGTCTCGTAATTGTTGTGAGCTGAGCGATGAATCTACTAATATAGTTTAACCGCCCTAAGAGGTTTATCACCTCAGTTGAGGTGGTAATTCCTGAATAGCTTTTATCTTTGAAGGGTCTAATTCAATGCCTCATCGGCTAACTACGAACCCCAAATGCTTTCCTAATGGTACATCAAACATACATTTTGCTGGATTAAGCTTGACATTATACGTGCGAAGCCTTTCAAAGAATTTTCACAGGTCATTGACATGGTCCGATTGCTTTTTTATTTGGTAAACATCATCTACATAAACTTATATTTCCCTATGCATCATGCCATGAAACATGGTGGTCATTGCCCTCATACAAGTTGCTCCTGCATTCTTTAACCCAAATGGAATGACTCGATAACAGTATGTACCCCATGATGTGATAAAAGATGTCTTTTCAGCATCTTCCTCGTCCATAATAATTTGGTGGTACTCGGCGTAACAATCCACAAAAGATGCTAATTCATGCTTAGCACAATTGTCTAATAAAATGTGAATATTGTGCAATGGAAAGTCATCTTTCAGACTTGCTTTGTTCAAATTGCGATAATCAATGCACATTGGAACTTTGCCATCTTTTTTAGGGACAGGGATAGTATTGGCTAACCATTAAGGATATTGAGCAACTCGAATGACCTTTGCCTCAAGTTGCTTGGTAATTTCCTCTTTAATTATTACATTCATGTTAGTTTTAAGCTTTCTCAACTTTCGTTTAACTAGAGGAATTGTAGGGTCAGTTGGCAACTTGTGAACAACTATGTCAGTGCTCAACCTAGGCATATCATCATAAGACCACACAAAAACATCTTTGTAGTCAAGTAAAGCCTGAGTTATCTCTTTCTTTTGTTGCAGTTGAGCATGCACACTTATCTTAGTCTCCCTAATATTTTCATGATCTCCTAGATTGATTGCCTCTGTTTTGCTCATGTTAGGATTTGATTTATTCTGAAAATGTCCAAAATCCTTAATTACTTCTCTAAATTCTTCATCTTCATCATATTCGACTTCTTGATTTATTATTTCAGGATTAGATTGGATCTTAATATCCGACGGAAAATTTTGCGTTCATGTCATATCACTAGAATCGATATAGGTAGAATTGTATAAAAGAAAAATAAATATATTAGGTAGAAATGGAAAACAAACCTCAATTTCATTGAAAAGGAAGATAGGAGGTCTTGAACAATAAGATAGCAATTCAAACTACGATTCTTGGGTAAGTAATAAGAACATAAAGAAAAACAAGACAGATTACCAACACTCCTTCCTAATAGGAAGAGGAATAGCCTCCCAATTGTTGAGCTGCACATCAGGGCCAATGGATTGTATACCTTTGTTACTAGGTCCCCAGTCTCAACCATATCAACCTCAATAAATAAGTTTTGAAAATAGCTACTCAATTACACATCTACATCCGATACTAACGTTGACGGTGGTGGCTTGGAAGACTCAACATTGTGGAATCTGACAAAGGACTCGTCGATGGGTGGTATTGGCCTAGCAAGTGACCGTTCTCCCCTTTTCTCATTTTTGACCCTCCTTTTATCTCCAGCCATAGGCTTGTACCCCAAGCCAAAAGTACCAAGGTTTTTGAATGGGCTCACTGGATGAGCCCTACCTTACAAAAATGCTCCTAAGCCTTTTCCAAGTTCAAACCCACAACTTAACATTTCATTTATCATTATAACAGATGCAGCAGGTAGTTGTGGCTTCAGAATTAGATTCCCCCCGAGGATATGCTTTACATCCACAATCTCACAAACTTGATAACCCGGCGTATTAGTCTCATTATTGGCTTCGATAAAGGGAATGGAAAAATCTTTATGGATAGACATGTCTCCTTCCCATGAACAATTACTTCTTGTCTATCACGTTCAAACTTTATCATTTGATGCAATGTAGATGGGACTGCCTCGGCCTTATGTACCTATGGTCTTCCCAAAAAAAGTTGTAGGATGCCCTAATGTTCAACACTTGAAAATCTATCGCAAAATCAACCGGGCCTATTGTCAGTGTGGACTCAATCTCACTAATGGCATTAGTTTTGGCCCTATTGAAAGCTCTAACAGATATATTATTGGGTCGCACCCTTTGAATACTGATATTCAGTTTTTGCAGAGTTGATAGAGGGTAGATATTGGCACCAGAACCTCCATCAATTAGGATTCGAGTGACTTAGGAATGCTCACACTTTACAGTAATATGAAAGCCTTGGTTATGTCCAGTTCCTTCCACAACTAGCTCATCATCGAAAAATGTGATCCTGTTTGCCTCAAAGATTCTGCTAGAAATTTTCTCCAGTTGACTTACAATAACCTTCTTAGGAACATGTACTTCGTTTAAAATCTTCATTATAGCCTTACAATATTCATTTGAGTGTAATAACAAAGACAACAAAGAGATTTGTGCTAGTGTCTTCGTTAGCTGTTCGATGAAGGAATAGTCCAGCTGTTTCATCTTTTTTAAGAATTCTTCTGCTTCCTCCTCAGAAACTGGGCCCTTAACTAGCGTTGGTTTATTTCTTACCTATTTAGTCTTCCTTAACTCCATCGGGGCATAGCATGTCCCTGAATAGGTCAACCCTCCTATTTCATCAACTTCGTCATTGATTTCTTTCCCCTTGTATGTCACAATGTTATGCTTATAATTCCAAGGAACGACCTTATGGTTAGTCATTGGAAGTTGAGACACCGGCTTAATGATCACAGGTGAGGTAGGGGTCCCTTGCACAACCAGGATAAGATTGTTTGTTCCTTTGGGAGCAATCAACTTTGGTTCTTTCTAGCTTGCCCAAGCATCGTCAACAGGTCCTTTCACAGCTAAGATGGGCGCGCTGGATGGACGTAGTCTTTCAGGCGTCTCTTCCACATTCGAAGGCACTATCTTTGTCAAATCAACCACATTTGTTACACTTTTTGCATCATCTTTGACCTTGAGGATAGACTTGTATGGGATCTCCATCTCCTCAGCCCAATGGCTCACTTCCAACGTATTGGTTTCATTATGCAGAGGCAATGGATTTTGGTTGAATATTTGGACCCTCTGGACTCTGCACTATGATTTGATGCATATTAATCAAGTGTTGGATTTCCCTTATCAAATGCCAACATTTTTCTATGTCGTGCCTTGGGGCATCAGAGCAATATGCACATTTTTGGGAATAATCCAGGTTTTTAGGGGGAGGATTCGGGACCTTTCTTTCAATAAGGCTCAGAGCATTCAATGATCTTAATTTTTGGAATAAGCTGGCATATGATTCTGCAATAAGAGTGAAGTCATCCTTAGATGCCTTCCCTTTCTTGTGAATTAATCTAGTATGGAAATCGGCTTTAGTGGTGTTTTGGTAACTTTGTGGGGGTGGGGGTTGAATTGGAGGAGTTGGTGCACGCTATTGTGGACAATATGGGGGTTGAACATATAGCTGTGAATTGTAAATGGGATACCGTGGATGCGGAGTAGGATATGGTGAATTTTGAGAAGGAAAGTAGTGTTGTGTGGGGTTATATGGATTATGTACATAGGTCCTGGGCCCTGATCAGTGGTACCCACATCTTCCTTCCTTCTCTTGGCTGCAAGATTTCTTAAGCCGTTCAGAAGCACTTTTGTAGTGTCTTTTAAAGCAGTTTGACTCAGCATCTTTCTTGATTTGATGCCACTTTCTACCATTTCCCTGACCTTAATAACCTCGCAAATGTTTTTCCGATGACAGAAAACAAGTAATGGAAGTAGTCAGGTTCTTGTGTTTGGAGAAAGACATCGATCGTCTCTGACTCCTTCATTGGGGGTTTGACCCTAGCAGCTTGTTCCCTCTTTCTCAGTGGTCCTTTTTCTCATGTTTGCCAGTGAGGTGCAATCTGGAACGATGTCAATGTTGTAGTGATATTGTTGTATGATTTATAAACTGTCTACTTTCGCGCACCCCCTCCGAGTCTCTGAAAGTATAGGGTAGACAGTCTGTCACACCCCTATTATTTCCTGACATGTGAGCTTTGCAAAATAGGGTTTTTCAAATTAAAGCGAAGTTATTGAAAAGAGATTTTATTTATTCAGAGTCGCCACTTGGAATTGAGTTTTGGTGTTCCAAGTCACCTTATTTAAATCCCTAATCAAAAGTAAGTTGATTCTTTTATTGCTGGTCTACGAATACAAAGATCGGGTAAGGAATTCTGTTGACCAAAGGGAAGGTGTCAGGCACCCCTCGAGTCCCGTGGTTCTAGCATGGTCGCTTTTATCAAGTAATGTTTTAGGATAAAAATTGTGTTTATGAACCTTAATTTGCTCATTTTTATTATTATTATTATGGATTTTATGAGTCTCAACTTAAATGCGTCACCGGATTATTCGTCTAGACATTAGAGGCATGACTGCCTTCTCTACATCTTAATGATTCTCTATAATCTAATTTTAATCTGGATTAAGGAAAAAGTTGATTATTAAAATCATTTGGCAGTGGTGCCTCACCGCATCCTTGAGGGAAAAATTAGCGTCTTCACTAAGATGTGCAACTACATTCTTTATGGAGAACAAAACTTTCTATTATTATCATTATTATTAATAAAAAAATTTTTTTTTAGATAGACTTATATTTTTAGAAAATGAAACCTATGCCCGTCTAACAACAAGGATATTTATTTGTCTCTTGTAAACTTGAGATTATCCTTTCTAATTTTCTATTTTCTTTAATTCCCAATAAGGTCTTGAAGTAACCCACGACTAAGTTTTATTCCTTTAATAATTTTTAGCAATACTCATAAGTTTGACACAAAATTATAATTAATCATGAATATCCATCAATATAAATAAATAGTCAAATAAACAAAGAAACAAATAATAATAATAATGATGATAGCAATAATAATCTGTTCCTTGATTTTACAATTTATTTATATTTTGCTAACTACGTTTTATGAGCTTGTATTTCAATATCAAAGGTATATTGGATATGGCACGAAAAAGCGAGATACATTTAATTGGAGTAAAATAATCTGCTGCAAACTTTTATGTTTTAGAAATAAAAATTTCATTTGTTTTTTTAACTTGAATTAAATTTATCTTGCTTTGTCGTTCCATATTCAATGCACCTTTGATATTTAAATACATGCTCATAAAAGATCGTTAGCAAAATATGAATAAATTGTAAAATCAAGGAATAGCTAATTATTATTGTAGCTATCATTATTATTATTTTATTTATTTATTTGGCTATTTATTTAGATTGATGGATATTCATGATTAATTATAATTTTGTGTCAAACTTACAAGTATCTAAAAATTCTTAAAGGAATAAAAGTTAGTCATGAGTTACTTCAAGACCTTATCGGGAATTTAAAAAAATAGAAAATTTGAAAGGATAATTTCAAGTTTACAAGAGATAAATAAATGTCCTTGTTGTTAGATGGACATAGGTTTCATTTTCTAAAAGTATAAGTTTATCTAAAAAAGTTTTTTTATTAATAATAATGATAATAATAGAAAATTTTATTCTCCATAAAGAATGTGGTTGCACATCTTTGTGGAGACGCTAATTTTTCCCTCAGGAATGTGGTGACGCACCACGACCAATGAGTTTAATAATCAACTTTTTCCTTATTCCACATTTAAATTGGATTATAGAGAATTTTTAAGATGTACAGAAGACAGTCATGCCTCTAACGTCTAGACGAAGAATGCAATGACGCATCTAAGTTGAGACTCATAAAATCCATAATAATGAAACAAAATGAACAAATTTAAGTTCATAAACACAATTTATTCTAAAAAAATAATTAAGATAAGTATAAGTTGATAAAAATTACCATGCTAGAACCACAGGACTCGAGGGGTGCCTAACACCTTCCCCTCGGTCAACAGAATTCCTTACCCGATCTTTGTATTCGTAGACCAATAATAAAAGAGTCAACTTCCTTTTGATTAGGGATTTAAATAAGGTGACTTGAAACACTAAAACTCAATTCCAAGTGGCAACTCTGAATATATAAAATCCCTTTTCAATAACGTCACTTTAATTGGAAAAATCCTATTTTGCAAAACTCACATGTTAGAAAAAAATAGGGGTGTGACACTGGGAAGTGGAACCAAGTATGATGTGATGATATCTCTATCCTTTCCAATCTACTCAAGCCTAAGGTACTAGGTTCTTCCTTTTCCAAGTGGTCCCAACTCTTTCATTCTTGAGTTTCATGACATGACATGCATACATGTGCACCAAAGTGATTTCTATGATGTTTTGAATGATTTGAATAAGTTTTAATATGAGTTTTAATGAATTTATGATTTTTCAGGTAATGAAAATGCATTGTATCTATTGATCGCATGTTGCATGTTCTAATCAATCCTTTCAAGCCTTATTCATGCACATTCGAGGACGAATGTTCCCAAGAGGGAGATGATGTAAAGATCCAAATGATGTATGACCTCATTGGAGCTTTACAATTTTGGTTTCGAAGAGTTTTGGACCAAGGTGATGCTCCATGGGAGCCCTCACGATCCATTTGATGCTATATGGACCATGTAGGGCCTCTTTCGAGTGACCCTTGGCCTTATGTGGGGTGTTGGAGCTTAATCATAGAGTTTTGAACTACAGTATGCCACACTTGGACCCCACACGGGCCATGTAAGGCTTCACAGACCGTGTGGTAGCCTTAGTCTTGGAATTTCCACAATTTGAGACCAAGTATAGGGGTATGGCTAAGTATACGGTTCGTACAAGGTGGTACAGTCCGTTCTCCCACATGGCTTCTGGACTGAAATTTTTCAAAGTATAGAATCACAATCTCGAAATGTTATCGTGGAAGAATTTTCTAAGGGAGGTGGTACAAGCAAGCACACGACCCATGTGGCCTTGTACAGCCCCTATGGCCATCCATATGGGTGGTTTTGTTGAAAAATTCCAAGTATGGGATTACTGTTTTGGACCTTCATCAATTGAATTTTCCCATGTGTTGGATCACAGGCAAGTGTATGGTCCGCATAATATGTCATGGATCATATAGTCCTCCAGGAGGCAATGTTTTTCAATTTTTCAACTCGTTTCGTTAATGGCATTTTCATAATTATGGATTATCCTAAGGGTGTTTTGTGACTTCCTATGCTACCTAAAGACTTCCTAATGGCCTAAACCTTATTCAAATTCATTTCTCACATTTGAAATTCTCTCAAGTCTCTCTCAAAGAACTCTAGTGGGAATTAAGCTTTGAAATCAAGGGACTGCTCATTCTTCTTCAAATATCTCTTGAACCTTCATCATTAGCTAAGGTATGTAGGATTGATTCTTGGTCCCTTTCAACCAAGAAGACCCAAAACCCTTTTGTACTCAATTTGATGGAATTTTAACGTACTTTAAATATGGGTTTTTAATATTATTATTATTAAATTAAATTGAAATATGGACTATGTTTATTTGATGATTTTAAGTCGATTTAAGCCCTAATATGATGAATTTCATAGAAGTTATGAAGTTATGAATGTGCATGTCCCCTTTAAAGTTCGATTCATGCATGAGTAATGTATATTATGATTTAAATATGAATTTTACTTACATTTTTACTTGAATTTCATAATGTATTGTTGATTTAAGTTTGAATTTCTATTACCAATGCTATTCTTATTTCATTCATAGCATATACATTCATAAGCATTGGACTTATGAAATTATTGGTGGGTTAAGCTCATATATGTTTTATGAAAATGATTTCGGTGAGTTAAGCACACATATATGGTTATGACAAGAATGTGATCACATAAATGTCTATTGTTAATTGCTCTTTGAGCATATTGGGTGCTTGCACCATATTGTTAAATGATTGGGCTATTTCTATGCATGAAAAGTATGGATTTGAAATGTGATTTGGCTTTTTAGCTCAAGTATGATTAATTATAAAGAGTGTTTGGCTTTTAAGCCTAAATGTGCATTGAAATGATTTGGAATGACTATTGGCTCCTTGAATTATTGCCAATAGAGGAATGGTAGCCATCACCGAAATGATCGGATTGTAAGGGATGGTTTTTTATTTAATGATAAGATATGATATTGAAAATCCTTCCAAAGTGATCGTGTTGTAAGGAAGGTGGCCATCACACTGAAATGACGGGGTCGTAAGGTGTGGTGTAGATTACCTTTGGCAATTAATCGTCTCTCACCCAATGGGCAGTCAACATGGGGCAAATTCATGTTATAGGTTGCATGAGTTTGAGATGTCGGTTATGGTTATATCTCCACTATATATGAGCATTATTGCTTTTCACAGCATATTATTGATGATGTTCATGTTCCAATAAGAAAGCGCTCGCTGTCAGCAATTAACCTAACCAATGGTTAGGGTCGAATCCACAGGGAATGCATGGCTTGATTACATGAATTCTCTATCAATCATTTCGAGTATTTATAACTAAAATCTCCAAATGAGGGGGGGGGGTTATGATTTGGAAATAAAAATAAAATAAACACTACGCTACTATGCAGAAAACACTCAAATTTAGCGACAACTTGAGAATTGTCTTTCCCATGGTTCGTTGACTTGGTTACCCTAGAGAACATAACTACAATTGGAACTTCGCATGCAGGACGGTAACTTAGGTTCTTCCAGCCCTCTTGTGAAAGTGGTCGAATTTTACCATGGCACTTGTTCGACAATGATGGTGTGCCAACTATTCATTACCTATTATCCTAGTCAACCTCCCCTTGGTCAGGTTTGGTTGATTAGTCAAGAACACATCAATCTAATCCTGTTATCTACTTCTCTTTTTTTATTCATCACTACCTTGGTCAGGATCATGATAGTAGGTAGGGTTTGGTTTTGGCCACCACCAAACAACAATCAAAATGAAGGGAAATAGACAATACATGCAAAACACCAATCACAGAAATGCAATAAATCTAGGTTATCTCAAGTCAACCACCTATGGTTCCCACAACCTCAAGTTGTGGGTGCTTAGCTACTCATGGCTAAGCGAAACCTACAAAAATGCAAATACAAAATATAGTTGAGAATTTTACCCAAAGTGATGAAGAGTGATAACACCACAAGTTGCAAACCATAAGCTTGATAGATTGAGAATGAATACAATGTATGATTTGCACTCCCCAAAAGTGGGTTTTCCACGAGAAAATTAAAATCTACACTAAAACTCTAAAGTAATCTAGAGAGAATATTCAAAGGCTCCTTCAATATTCAAGTCTGGGATCCTCCCTCAAATAAACCCTAACATAAAGTATATATAATAGTTACAAATTTAACCCTAAAAATTACATAGAAAAGATAGCTGGCAGCAAGTACGTCTCACAGGTACGACTCGTAGGGTGACCTACGAGTCATAGTCGGGGTCTCGTATTAGGCACTTGGCATTTTGGACTTGACTGTTATGACCCACTGATACGAGTCGTTGCTTGAGCTATGGCTCATATACTCTTCTAGTAGTTTGGGCCTTCAGTTTTTTGTCCAAAATTTTGGCTCTCTATTTCTTTCTACGATTCCACCTATACGAGTCGTATTGAGACCTACGACTCGTAGGGTGGCCTCGTAAGGTTAACCTCCACTTAGTAGATTTTTGATTTTTTGCTCTCTATTTCTGGCTACGAGATCACCCTATGACTCGTAGCTTGGGTTACGACTCGTAGGTGAGCTCGTATGTTCTGCACTTCAGCAAAATCTGTTTCTCCAAAATAATGTCAACCAACTTTTCTGTAATAGCAACACAAAAACACATAAAAATCATAAAATGTCGCATTAAGAACTCACAGAATTCCTTATTTTAGGCATCAAATGCGTTGTATTATGATAGCACATCAACATCCTCAACTTAGAACTGTTGCTAGTCCTCAAGCGACAACTCAATCCAAGCATACAATGAGAAACACATAGCAATTATACTAATGGCATATACATCATTTACTCTAATTCAGATAGGCAACTTTCATTTTCAAAACAAGATTGCAAAGCTACTAAGCGAAACAAAAACACAATGATGTATCTAGCAATCCAACTATGATAAGCTAAGGAGCGTCAACCATCCACAATCACTGATATAGTCATATGCTAATCAAGTAGTGCAAATGCCATCACAGAAAAGAAGTCCTTCTTACTCACTCAAAAAACATTTAGAATTAGGTATTGTGGAAGCATTCTCACTCTCACAAATGAAATTCGTGCGAAATGACTAACACCATAGGCTTGCCCCTATACTCAATATCTAGATTGGCAACAAAGTGGATTTGGATCACTTTAGGACTTAACGGCTTGTAACATAGGCTCATGGGGCTTTAGTATGGTATTTTAGGCGTAGTGACTAGAAACTATCGTTGAACCATGTTTACCAACACTTTTACCTTCATAACCCAACCATTTTCACTAAATCCACCCTTATTCTCCTGTTTCAAGCTTTCCCCGGGTGTCTTGTTTCTCTTTTTAGCTGTGCCTTATTTCTGAACTCATTTTTGCTGATTTTTCTCAATTGAAGGCATTTTTCTTTCTTTATTTCTCTACTAACCACCTCATTTTCATTACTTTACCACAATAAAAGTCACCCTCAACTTAGGCTTTTATCTTGAGGTGAAGTACACAATATCTATTCCCCAAACCAGGGCTACCATTTATAGCCACCCTCAACCTAGGCTTTCAGCTTCAATCAAGGTTCACATGTTAAAGGATAGACCAGGGCCAATATCAAGGTATTTCATAAAATAAGGCTGAGCTAGCTAGGTGTCAAGAAAGAATAAGTGCATGAGAGGCTCAATTATTTGGAACAAAGGGTTCACTAACACATTTGGTAGGTCATTTAGGCAAGAGTGGACTCACTGAAAGAACAAAGGCCTAAGACCCTTTCCAAATCAACTACATAACCAGACCTATCTTAGAGTAACAAGGCAAGTTATGAGTTCATACATGATACATGAATGTAAAAGATAAGCTCACAACACACAATACATTGCACATACAATCAAGTACAGACTCACAGTTTATGCTTCCAGCCTCAAATTACCTTCTCATTATCAGAACAATCATCACCAGATAATCAAAATGCATGATTGCATCAATAACCAACAATCTCAAAAATTTTGAGGGTACCTAATTTTTCATCAAAATTTAAAAATTGTGTATACGCCAAAAGATAATA
>JAPFFP010000098.1:8707440-8719737 GCA_026153255.1 Solanum medicagineum
TTTAAATTACGTCATATTCGCCTTACTTTTCCAATTCAACGATTAACTTTGACTAATTAATTTACGGGGTCTAACATTTAAATTACACGATATCCACAACAAAATTTCCCAATTGGATAATTATCCTTAATTTAAAGAAATACGGGGTCTAACAAGAATAATATTTTATCTATTTTAATATTTATCATATTTAAGTGATTAGTTATCCATTTTAGTCTTTAATCTTTACTCTTTTATACTCCATCTACTTTATTAAGGCAAATTCTCATTATCATTTTTATCGGGTAATCAAAATTCGAACTGTTACGAACTTAAATTCGATAAAAATTAATAAAAAATATTTTATTGATTTGCTATTTTTTTAGCATATTTAAAAATCAATAAATTGAACCAATAATGTATAAAACTAAATTGACCACTCCACACCCCTGCCCCCAGTGTTAAAAAAAATTAATTTTTCCACTCCCAAGAAAAAATTAATTTAATTTTTAGAAAATTCAAAAAAAATTTATTTACCCTCACCCACGCCAACTTCTTCCAATAAAAAATTCATTTACATTATGAATGAGTCAATTTTACCCATTTTTAAATGGGTAAATATGAGCTTTACCCATTTTTTTTATCTATCTTAAATGGGTTGGGTACCCAACTCATTTTAAAATGGATAAATCTGGATAATACCCAAATAACTTACCGATTTTGCCACTCCTATTCACGCGTTTAAAGATTAGAAACAATTAACATTCCCCCATCTCGGTTCATAAGTGTTTCCTTTAATTAAATATGATATTCTTTTACCCAGGGGAAGACCTTGGATGGGGGAAGGGGTTCATCCGAACCCCTCTCGATAAAAAATACACTATATATATATATAAGGTAAATTTTCTATATTTTCGTATATATATTAAACTTGAACCCTTTAAAAATAAGCAAAGTCTAGCATAATGATATGTCTCCTTTTAAATAAACCTTCATGTTGAGCGTTCAAATCTTACTTAAAGCATTATTTTTTTAGCTTATTCGCACGTTGATACTTACATTTATACTTTTATATTTTGAACCCCTTGAGATGAAATCCTAGATCTGCCACTGCTTTTACCTAGGTGTTTCACCTATACTTCAAAATTCAAATTATTTATACCTTATTATAGATGTATTTTAGTGCATTAAAATAAAATATAAAATACTTAATTTTTTATTCTATTTTAAAAGTACTATTATTTGTTGTAATTTATTTATTTATTTTTCTATATATTAGAAGAGATGCCATGTCTGTTTTTAGACATTAAGCGAAAAGATTATTTGTATTTAGGAGTGAAAACGAGTGGGTCGAGTCGGATATGAGTTGATCAAATATGAGTTAAGTAAAAATTGATAAAATACCCAACTTGACTCATATTTTAAATGGGTAAAAATGAGTTACCCAATAGATAATATAGGTAAATATGGATACTCATATTATAGTATGGATTATATTAAAGTTTCAAAAGCAAATCCGTTTAGTCATTCTTCAACCCTTATTCCTCCACCTCGAGCCCCCCACTCCACCCTAAGGGCTCCCTACACAAAATAAAACGTTAAAAAAAGCTCAATTTTTTTAAAAAAATAATTTTTAACCCCCCACCCAAGCTCCCTACTCCATTGGGAACCCCTCCGCCCCGGACCCTAAAAAAAGTAAGAAAATAATATTAGTTTATTTTCGTCAAAAATAATTCTTGACTTTGTTTACCTCTAACTCCCCGCACCATCCCCCGAGTTTCTCCTTACCCACCACCCTACATAAAAAAATGTAATTTTTTTAAAAAAATATATAATTTTTTTACAACCCCACCCACACCCCCAAATAGGGGTGTGTGCAAAAATTGAACTGATTGATCAAAATGTTATTAGTTTATTGTTATTGGGTTATTAGGTTATCGAATTTTTAACGGTTTTGGAAAAAAATTATTGGGTTATCGGTTCGATATCAAATTTACTATTGGGTTATGATAATTTACTATTTGATCCCTTCATAATCAAATAATTTAATAGTAATAGGACACTATAGCAGTACTATACCTATATAATCTTTACCACAATAAAGTGGTTATTTACCCACTTTAGTATTTAGTCGTTACTCTTTTGTACTCCATTTGCTTTTATTTTACTAAAGAAAATTCTCATTATTATTCTTATCGAGTAAATTAAAAATTGAATCATTACGAATTTAAAACCGATAAATCAAAAATCGATAAAAATTATTTATTGGCTTGCTATTGGTTTAGCACATTTAAAAATAAAAAATCGATAAATCAAACCAATAATGTATAAAATCGAACCAAACCAACAGATCCACACGCTTACACTCAAATGTTAAAAAAAATTATTTTTTTTCGTCCCAATAAAAAGTTAATTTAATTTTAGAAATTTTAAAAAAATTTGCTTACCCTCACCTAGCCAATTTCTTCAAATAAAAAATTCATTTACTTTATTAATGTCTCTCTTTTACCTATATTACCCATTTTTAAATGGGCAAATATGAGCTTCACCTATTTTTTATCCCTCTTAAATGGGTTGGGTATCCAACTCATTTAAAATGGGTAAATATGGATAGATTAACTTACCCATTTTGCTACTCTTAAGTGTATTATAGTCCTTCAAATGTTTTGCAAAATTAGCTTGCATAGAAAGACTATATTCTCGTTCTAATATTGAAAGAAAAATATGGAGAGAGAAAACATCACAAAATATATAAAAGTGTATAAAATAAAAAGGAAAAATGCAATGACTTTTTTCCAATTTTTCCACTATATTTCTTTATTGAATAGAGCCATTAGAAGTGGTAGCCAAGTGTCACTCTCTTCCCAAGTTGTCTTGTCTAAGAGTGACATATGGACAATTACTTATCTATGTCATGTACCACCTCTTGGCCACTTGGCAAGGGAGGGTGCATAACACCTTATTTACAATACTCCCCCTTAATTGTCTATGTAAAAGAAAATTCTAGGTACCCTTAATACACAAATTGAATGTCTCATTAAAAACCTTACCAGGAAAATCAGTGGGATAAAACCTTAGTTAAGGAAAAAAGAGTACAACGCGTATTTTTATTCCCCCTGTTAAAGACTACGACTAAGCAATGGAGTCTTCGAATTCCAATCTTGTGTACCATCTTCTCAAGAGTTGAGGCTGATAAGATTTAGTGAATAAATTTGCTGGATTATCAGTTGAACATATTTGTTATACGTCAATATCACCATTTTTCTGGAGATCATGTGTGAATAATAATTTTGGTGAAATGTATTTCGTTATATCTCCTTTTATGAAGCCTCCTTTTAATTGAGTTATGCACGCAACATTGTCTTCAAATATGACCGTGGATACTTTAACACCATTCTCTAGGCCACACCTTTCTTTGATAAATTGGATTATTGATCTCAACCATACATATTCCCAGCCTGCTCCATGAAATGCTATTATCTCAACATAATTTGAAGAAGTGACAATAATGGACTGCTTCATAGATCACCATGATATAACAATTCCTACATATGTGAATAGATACCCTGTTTAAGATCGAGCTTTATGTGGGTCTAATAAACAACCTGCATCTGCATAACCAACAAGATCTGTACAACCTTTGTTAGTATAAAACAGACCCATATTGGTAATTGCCTTTAGGTGTCATAGAATATGCTTGACGGCATTCCAATGTCTTCGTGTTAGAGAAGAACTATATCTTGCTAACAAATTTACAAAAAAATGTTATGTCAGGTCTAGTTGCATTTGCAAGATACATTAGTGCATCAATAACACTGAGATATGGTACTTCAAGACCAAGAAGTTCTTCATTCTCTTCTGGAGGTCGAAATGGGTCTTTAGTGACCGAACAAGCATTGGACACTACAAGAAAAAAGACTTTTAATGATCATTTCTTAGCGAAGGGAAATGAATCCGGTCATTATAAATACACTTATAGTGACCAAATTTTTTTCGATCATTATAAATATACTTATAGCGACCAAATTTTTTTCTGGTCATTATAAATACACTTATAGTGACAAATTATTTTTCGGTTGTTAAAGACAAATTTTAATCCAGCATTAATGAGGGGATAAATTTGATCATTAAAAACATAATATCCCGTTGTTAAAACATAT
This sequence comes from Solanum medicagineum, assembly GCA_026153255.1. Classification (NCBI taxonomy): domain Eukaryota; kingdom Viridiplantae; phylum Streptophyta; class Magnoliopsida; order Solanales; family Solanaceae; genus Solanum; species Solanum medicagineum. Next base: position 8,711,580 of record JAPFFP010000098.1, read on the forward strand.
TAGTTAGTGTAAAAATATATTCTAATTAATATGATAGCAAAGATATAAGACCAAATCATGCTATAAGTATAACAAGTGACATTTTATTAATTATTCATTCTGATAATAATCCTCCATCTTTTATAATTTTAGTTATTTCATAATAAAAAAAGTTTAATAAAAAGAAAAAAATATAAATGTATTATTTTCTAATAACCTTATCCATCATTCTTATTATAGTTAATTATATAGAATTTTAAAATATTGTAAAAGTATTTAGTTATAATCTTTTTGGCACAACTTTTTTTAACTTAAATATTTTCTTGGTATAGTTTCCATATATGTTTTTATTTCGAGAGACAATTTATTCATCGTTACTTGACATTTTTAAAGATACAAGATGAAGTAGTTCAAAACAAAAAAATTATAATGAAACAAAAAGTTAAAAATAGAAGTAATTATATTAAATAATAATTATGAGCTTATGAGATTAATTTAAGGTAGAAAAGTTATATAAATTTTGTAGTAAGTAATTTTCTCAAGAGGATATATGTTTCTCCACTTGTAAATTACCTCGATCAATAGACTTAAGAACAGTATTCAGTAATAATATTTTTTTTAATAAGAAATATATATTATGTCGACTTTTTTTTTATTATTGGTTGTGAAACTAACATGCCTATACAAAGAAAAATTATTAGTTTCATTTTAAAAAAATATAAAATGAAATTTTACAAACAAACAATTTAAAAAGCTTTAGATGACATATAATCAACTACTAAATTAATTAAGAGATGGTGATTTTTTTATTATTTAAAATTTAAGATGATATAATTGATTTGTATCTCATAATATTTTATTGTTATATTAGGTGAATACTATTAGTATAAAAAGTGAAACTAAAAGAAGTTGGGGTTTTTATCCATGAATCAATATGCAAAACGTCAATAACTTAAGGTGCAAAATACAAAACAAACAACTTTATTTCTAGAACTAGAAAGCCCAGCTTTGTTTTAATTTGATTGTTAGAATAGAAACAAAGTTTATATTTCATTTTAGTTAATCTTTGATTTTTCGAAAAAGAAAAAAGAAGATAATAGTTATTAGGAGTGTTATATGAAGTTTTTATACTTGTGTTTTGACAGATCATGTAGTTTGAAAAACTCATCCTCAGAAAAAGTGTAAAGAAGTATAAGTAACGGAAAATTTTTGAAGCATAGGAAGAATGCATTTCATATTTAAGAAAAGATATTCTAATTTTTCTTTTACTAAGAGTTAAAAATATAATATCATACAATTTGTATGTTTATATTATTGTAACGTTAATCAATATCATTCTTTATAGTTATTATGAAATTCAATATGAATATAATCAATTTGTATGTTTTCATATGTGCACGTATTTGTGTGTGTGTATATGCACTTTTGCTGATCTAATTTGTTGTTATAATGAAGGTTTTAATAACTAGAACTGAAGGGAGCCTTGGAGTAATTGGTAAAGTTATTGTCATGTGATCAGAAGGTCACGGGTTCAAACCTTGGTAACATCCTCGACAGAAGTGCAAGGTAAGACTACGTACAATAGACCCTTGTGGTTCGGGCCCTTCCTCGGAAGTGCACCTGGCTTTCCTTTTTTTTTATTTTTAATAACTAGAATATCAATTAGTGAAGGAAAAATTTGGTTGCTGGAAAAAGCTATAACGACCAGAATTTTGTCGTCGTTAAAGCTTTTTCAATGATCAAATTTAATCTGTGTCACTAAACTTTTAACGGCAGAGCTTTTAACGACTAGTGACGATCGGATTTTTACTGGTCGTTATTGACTAATAATGACCGGATTTATACTGTTAGCGATGAAATTTTTCCTCGTTAAATATCTATTTTCTTGTAGTGAGAGTACTTAATGGATGTGCTTTGTCCATATAAAATCATTTTAAAATTTTCTCAGTATAGGCAGATTGATGGATGAAGACCCCATTGGCTAAATGTTTAATTTGCAGACCAAGAAAAAGTTTTGTCTTTCCAAGATCTTTCATCTCAAACTCTTTCTTCAGATATTCAATTGCCTTTTGGACCTCTTTAGGTGTTGCAATGAGATTTAGGTCATCAACATAAATGATGAGTATAACATATCCTGATTTTGTCTTCTTAATAGAGACACAAGGACAAATGACATCATTTATATAGCCTTTATTAATCACGTACTCACTAAGATGATTATACCACATACGTCCTAATTGCTTCAAACCATACAATGGTCTTTGCAATCTGACTGAGAATATCTCCCGAGATTTACAACTATATGCATCAGGCAATTTGAATCCTTGAGGAATTGTCATATAAATTTCATTATCAAGTGAACCATAAAGGTAAGTTGTAACCACATCCATTAGATGTATTTCAAGATTTTCATGTACAGCTAAACCGATGAGATATCTTGCATCCATAACAGGTGAATATATTTCCTCATAGTTAACACCGGGCTTTTGAGAGAATCATTGTGCAACAAGGTTGGCCTTGTATATTACAATTCCATTTCTGTCATTTCGCTTTCACAAAAAACCCATTTATAGCCAACTGATTTTGCACCATTTGGGATTTGGACTACAGGTCCAAACACCTCATGCTTAGCAAGTGAATTCAATACTAATTGAATTGTCTCTTTCTATTTTGGCCAATCACATCTTTGTCGACATTTTTCGTCAGATTTAGGCTCAAGATCCTCACTGTCTTGCATGAGGTCAAGTGCACAATTATACGCAAAAACATTATCTACTTAACTTTCGCTCTATCTAAATTTATCCCATCACCAGTAAAACTTATAGAAAGTTCTTCATTCACTTGAGTCTTAGGTTCACTGATTTCTTCAGGAATATCAAGATTAATCAGATCTTAGACTTCTTCATGAGGTCCTTTTATAGTGTCATTTTTATCATTTTTCATGCTTCCTTTTCTTGGATTTTTATCTTTTGAACCCAATGGTCTACCACGCTTCAGACGTGTTTGTGATTCAGAAGCTATGACACTAGCAGAAGGTCCTTTTGGGACTTCAATCCGGATAGACACATTCATTCCAGGGATATGTGATTTAGTTATTTGTTGTAAATCAGCAAATGCATCTGGCATTTGATTCGCTATTTTCTGCAAGTGGATGATTTTCTGGACCTCTTGCTCACATATATGAGTATGTGGATCAAAATGAGATAGTGAAGAAACCTTCCATGCAATGTCCCTTTTAGGGTCTTTTTCTCCCCCTAATTGTGGGAAAGTTATTTCATCAAATCGACAATCTGTAAGTCGAGCAGTGAACAAGTCTCCGCTCAACGGTTTAGGGTTGCGAATAATGGAGGTGTAACACCCCACAACTCCATTCATAGGTCCCAAAATATTTTGTTGGAAGTATATAAGAATAAACCTAGTAATGCCTTACATATACCTATATTCTAAGGCTCATTCATATACTGTGAAGTGTATTAGAAGTAGATTGGATTCATAAGAGACCTTTAGTACTTAGTCAAGTTCAAGGGTTTCCTATCGGGTAAGTTTTTCACTTTGGATCATGTAAGGGTTAACTTTAAATGATCAAACCTCTTAGAACATAAAGAATTAGAAGTCCCATGACATACCAAATGAAACTCTTTGAATTAGCTTTTTAATGCAACTGGTTTCTCCTCATTTGGTGTTCGGATTCAAAAGTTATGGTCGTTTAATTGAAGACTGCCAGTGCAGAGTTGCAATATGAGACCCAGTTACGAGTCGTAATTTAGAGTACGACCGGTGTCGGTATCTTGTGGAAAAAGTCAAAGAAGTTCAATTTTCAGCCCAGACTTTACGGACCCATCTACGGGTTATAGAACCCTCTACGAGTCATATCAAGGGGCTCGTAGAAAGTTCCAAAGATCCGGAAAATGTCCTAAAGTTTACGAAAGGTGAAGCTTCTACGAGTCGTTGGGGGGGGGGCTCCTAGGCGGCCCGACCTGCAATTTCAAAGAGGGGTATTTTTTACTTTTCTCACCCTTCTAAGCCTAAACTTGTCAGTTTTCACCTAATTAAACCCCTAGAACATAGTTATTCATGTCTTTCACTTCAAAACCCTCTCCTTCACTCGTAAACATAAACTCTCAAGAATCATCAAGAAAATCATCAAGTTAGGTTAGCTTTCAAGACCCACATCAAGGTAAGTTATTCTCCATAAATTTCAAGCTTATCAACCCAAATTTCTCCATCTATTCATGAATCTCTAAAAATAATCTTACATCATAACCTAGGGTTTCAAGAAAACAAATTCAAGAATTTTAAGAAAGGATTTCTTGATTCTTCTTTTTCCAAGAATTAGGGTTCTTCATCAAGAACTATAAAGATTCTAAGTCAAGAATTCAAGGATCGAAGAGAAGTCCTTCAACCAATAATTTTTCCAAGTTCTTCCACTCTAAGGGAACTACAAACAGAATGTCTTTTCTCAAGAATAAGTATCAAGGTTCCAAGATAAAAAATTTTGTCCAAGAAAGTTAATATTCATCAAATTACGATTATAATATCAAATTTTCAGGTATGCAAGGCTACAAAAATCTACCTACATTATTTTACCATCAGGTAACTACTAGTTTCTCCAAATATCAAGTTATTATTTGACAAGAAAATTTCTTCATTATGAGCAATCATTCTTGTTTATGCTATTTTGAAGAAAAGCATGAGATTTACTAAATTTTTCTACTACATTGGAGTCTTGAGTTGACATATTACTTTTAATTGTTATACTAGTTAAACCCTAAAGTTACTACAGAAATATATGAATTTTGATATCTTGCTTTAAACTCAAGGAAAGTATTAGTATAAGTATTTTATGAATAGTGAAGCATGAAACCTTTGATCTTAGACAGTTCTGAGATGAGTTTAAGAAGTACTTAAGGCTTCTGTATTTTCAAGATAACTGAGTAATAAGATTATGTTTTTGAGACACTTGCATTTATACAACTTTCAGTCAAAGAAAAGAGACAAGTTGAGAAAAGTTTAAGAAAAGCTAAGGTTGGGCTGAGTCCCAAAAGATCAAAGAGACATTTTGAGAACTCTTACTCTTTAAGTTATGAGAATTATAAAGTTATTTTGGGAGTAGTATTGAGCATCGATATGAGTGAGAGTAATAATAACTTGAAATCATAAACTACGTAGCCGGCGTAGGATAGGATTATACCAAGAGTACAACTCCGCACTTGCCACTGAGATGGCATAGTTTTGGGATGGATGCACTCCCCTAGTTTTCGTCCCTTACCCTGGCAAAGTATGAGACGGCTCTGGTACCGTGAGTAAGACTCTGTATGATCATGATGCTCATAGTGATGGTTGTTAGCCAGAGAAACTCCCGAAGAAGTAAAGTTTATTATTTTACACACTAAGATTTATCATATCTTTATTCAATTATTTCTCTCTATTATGTTGCATAATAAATTGAGTTGAGCTAATCGTAGAGCTAAGTATTTGAGTATCATATTTTTGTATATTTATTTGTGCTCATTAATGACCTAAAGTAAGTATATCCTTTATATTGAGTTGCACTTTTGGACCAGTTTAAAAATATATGATTTCACTTGCATGACATACTTTTGTCAATAAAGCTATCTCAAAGTTCAGTTTTCAAGTGAGTATCCGATCCTTAGTACTTTTTGGGCCATCTAACATACCGTACATTCCACATAATGACGCCTTTGGCGCTGCATCACTTTATGATGCAGATTCAGGTATCCATATTAGTGGATGTTCAGTAAGATAGTTTCCATCAGCAGTCGGTGAGGCTTCTTTGCATCTAGAGGAGCTCAGAGTCTTTATTTCTTTGTATTTATTTTAGTTGAGGTACCCATGAGCCTAATCCAGTGCCTTGTTCAGAGTCAGTACTTTAGAGGCTTCATAGACTAGAAAGATATTATTCAAGTTATTTCTTTGAAGTTGTTTGAAAGATTTTAAGTTAAGTTGTATATATTATTATTGTATATTTAAGTTCATGAATTTTGATCCCGTTCTAATTCATTATGATATTACTGTCTTTGGCTGAGTAAGTTAGCCAGGCCAAGTGGTTCACTTAGGATTAGAAATGGTTTCGAGTGCCGGCCACGTCCAAGGTGTAGGCTTGAGACATGACAAACTTGGTATCAAAGCACAGAGTTCAAGTGTCCTAGGGTGTTGATGAAGTCGTTTCTAGTAGAGTCTTGATTATGGGTGTGTTGTGCACCACACTTATAATCAGGAGGCTATAAGGCATTTAGGAAATATCTTTCTTTCTTTCATACTCTAGATCATGTGATAGAGATATGCCATAAGAAAAATTATTCAGATTCATGTGTCCCTTAGATCAATTCAACAACCCCTCATAATCTAGATGGTTGAAACAATAGAGTTCATATTCTTGTTGATGTGTTACTCTCAGATAAAGACTTCAGAAAGTAAGGAGACTGCCCCAGGCTTGAGAGAAGCTGATTAGTGTTCCTAAGTCTATTTCTTCGAAAGAATGCATCCTCATTCAGGTGATTCATGCACTCGAGTTGAAGTAAGGCTTACTCTCATACTCTTTTCTCTAAACCATAACTTGTAGAATGATCCCAGAGCTAGAAAGATGGAGAAATTCAAAAGACATCGTGGTTGATTAAGGCATGTAGCTAAGAATTATATAGCTATAGGATAAGTAATGGGGTGATAGATCAAGTTCATTTGGTTCAAGAGTAGCTAGTATCCATTATCTTTCATGTTAGAATGTAGACGAGGATGTGTTAGTTAGTATGAGGTAGAGTACATTCGAACTAGAAAGAATTATGTTGCTCTATCATTATTTAGTAAAGAATATCTATAAGTCTTGAATAAAAGGATAGAGTAGCCATGAGTTAATACATCTAAGCTAGGCTTATTATTTTAAATGGAAAGTCCTATGATATTCAATGAGTTATTAGCGAAAGATAGACAATGATATATAGTGAATGGGTAACCTAGATTTTGGATGGGAATACGATGAGAAGCTATATAGCTAGGTGGACTAAGAGATACTAATTGATTAGTTGTTGTAAGGTCTTAGTGGGTGAATATTTCTAAGTTTCATTTAAAAGCCATAAGTTTGCATAGTATGTGAGAAATTATATCTGTATACGTGTTTTAGTACTAGACATTAAGATTGACCTTGAGTTAAGTGTCATGAAAACAGGGATGAAAGCATGAAGGTGATAATGATAGGTTGATATTTGATCTAGGTTTGACACGGAGTAAGCGAGTAATTAAGAAGTTATCTTGCGGTAAATATGAGCGGTACAAGTGTGGCACTACGGTTCTTAGATGAGAAACATGAATTATGGCTAAGTCATTAAGTAAGGAGAGGTTTAAAAAGGTGTATCAAAGAGAGTATATATAGTTAATATTTTGATTAAGTTATGATTTTCTAGGTGTGCCTAGATGGTATATTTAAGTTGCCAGTGTGAAGTAAGCCAGTGTAAGCATTCTTCATTATCCTTAAGAGTTTGAATAAAGATATCATAAATAGGATATAATAAATCTCTTAAATATAGTTCAAGTACCTTCTAGTTAGGTAGATAGGCGAACTTAAAGAAGTGGTGATAGTATATAAGGATGGAGAAGACAGGTTACTAAGAGTTAAATAGAGTGGCCTTACAAGCCAATACATGTAGCGACTATAGAAAGACTTTTATAGAATAAGGATGAGGTTAAGAGAAGCACCTTAGAAAGAAGTCCTACAAGGAGTCCTAGTACATGCAGTGGGAGAGTTCGGTAGACACGAGATTAGCAACTCTGTAAGTATTAGAATGAAATAAATATGAATTAGTTTAAGGAAGGTGGAATAGGTTAGTAGCCTTAGAGTGTTAGCCGCAGACCGAAGGGGGAGATGATAAGCTAAGAACCCAATTCAAGTGATGAGAATCAGATGTGGGGCATTCATAAGAAGTTTTAGTGGTATATCATCCATTCCTACTCTAGCATCTACCTATATCTCAAAATCAACCTAGTTTCTTAGTATTGAACAAGCTCCCTATGCTACTGTGTTCTATTCATTCCAACATCACTCAAATCTAGAATGAACAACAAATTTACTCCCTAGTTGGCCAGACTCTACAAACAACAACAACAACATACCCAGTAAAATCCCACAAGTGGGGTCTGGGGAGGGTAGAATGTACGCAGACCTTAC
>JAPFFP010000098.1:8719837-8736879 GCA_026153255.1 Solanum medicagineum
CCCAAAGACAGTCTTTAGGACGCGGTATGGCCACTTTGAGTTCCTGTTCACGTCCTTCGGGTTGATAAATGCACCTATAGCTTTCATGAATTTGATGAACTGGGTATTTAGAGCATATCTTGATATGTTCGTGATTGTGTTTATCCATGACATTCTGGTATATTCTAAGGATGAAAGGGAGCATGCTAATCACCTTAGAGTGGTTTTCCAAATGCTCAAAGATAATGAGCAGTATGCGAAATTCTCAAAGTGTGAGTTTTGGCTCAAGTCTGTGGCTTTCTTAGGCCATATCATTTCAGGAGATGGTATTCGGGTAAATACGCAGAAAATTGAAGCAGTTAAGCACTAGCCAAGACCAACTTCTCCAACCGAAATAAGAAGCTCCTTGCGTTTGGCAAGCTACTATCGCAGATTTGTTGAAGGCTTCTCTTCTTTGTCAGCTCTGTTGACTAAAATAACTCAGAAGAAGGCCAAGTTTCAGTGGTTTGAGGCATGTGAAAAGAGTTTTTAGGAGTTGAAGACTAGATTTACTACAACACCAGTGTTGACCTTACTAGACGGGACGGGGGATTTCGTGATATACTGTGATGCACCCCGAGTTGGATTGGGGTGTGTGCTTATGCAGAGAGGGAAGGTGATAGCTTATGCTTCCAGACAACTTAAGATCCATGAGAAGAACTATCCGACTCATGATCTCGAGTTGGCAGCAGTGGTGTTTGCACTTAAAATCTGGCGTCGCTACTTGTACAGAGTGCATGTGGACGTGTTCACTGACCACAAGAACTTGCAGTACGTGTTCAACCAGAAAGAGCTCAACTTGCGGCAAAGAGGATGGCTGGAATTGCTCAAGGATTATGATATGAGCATTCTCTACCACCCAGGTAAGGCTAACATTGTTGCTGATGCTATTAGTAGGATGTCTATGGGTAGCACTGCCCATATGGAGGAAGGGAAGAGAGAAATAGCTAAAGAAGTGCATAGATTGGCTCGAATAGGAGTGCAACTTGAGGAGAATAACGAAGGTGGGGTCAATGTTCAGAATGGTTCTACTTCATCCTTAGTTTCGGAAGTGAAGGAGAAGCAAGACCAAGAACCTGTCTTGTTCCAATTGAAAGAAGCAGTTCACAAGGAGAAGGTGATGGTCTTCTCTAAAGGGAGAGATGGGGTATCGAGATATCGGAGAAGATTATGTGTGCCCAATGTTGATGGTGTTCGAGACAAAATGACCGAAGCTCATAGCTCAGATATTCTATTCACCCCGGTTATACTAAGATGTACCACGTCTTGAGAGAAATCTGTTAGTAGGATGGGATGAAGAAAGACATTGCTGAATTAGTATCTAAATGCCCCAATTGCCAACAGGTTAAGGTTGAACATTAGAGACCGTGTGGGTTAGCTCAGAACTTTGAAATTCCTGAGTGGAAGTGGGAAACGATCAATATGGATTTCATCACTGGCTTACCAAGATCTCGAAAGCAGCATGATTTGATTTAGGTGGTTTTTGATTGGATGATGAAATCAGCCAAATTCTTAGCAGTCATGACAACTTATATGGCTGAAAAGCATAGTCGACTGTATATTCGTGAGATTGTGAAGTTGCATCGGGTTCCCTTGTCCATCATCTTGGACAGAGGAGCTCAATTCACCTCTCAATTCTGGAGATCCTTTCAGAAAGGATTGGGTACGAAAGTACATCTGAGCACAACGTTTCACCCTCAGACAGATGGACAGGTAGAGCGCACCATTCAGACCTTGGAGGATATGTTGAGAGCTTGCATCATCGACTTCAAAGGTAATTGGGACGACCACCTACCATTGATTGAGTTTGCATAAAACAACAGTTACCGTGCCAGCATTCAGATTGCCCCTTATGAGGCATTATATGGGAGGCGATGTAGATCATTGATTGGCTGGTTCGAGGTTGGTAAAGTTGCATTGATAGGACCTAATCTCGTACACCAGTCTATAGAGAAGGTGAAAGTCATCAGAGAAAGGTTGAAGACAACCTAGAGTCATCAGAAGTCATTACGGATGTGAGGAGAAGGGACTTGGTGTTTGAGGTAGATGATTGGATGTACTTGAAGGTCTCACCCATGAAGGTTGTCATGAGATTTGGTAAGAAGGGGAAGTTGAGTCCACATTACATTGGACCATCCAGATTGTAAGAAGGTTTGGGAAGGTTTCTTATGAGCTAGACTTGCCTTTCGAGTTAGATGGAGTTCACCCAGTGTTCCATGTGTCAATGTTAAAGAAGTGTTTGGGAGATCTAGCCTTAGCAATTCCTATGAAGAGTACAGGTGTGAAGGATATACTGTCTTACGAAGAAATTCCACTCCAGATCTTTGACCAAAAAGTTCATAAGCTGAGGAATAAAGAGATTGCCTCCGTTAAAGTCCTATGGAGGAATCAATTTGGTTGAGGAAGCGACGTGGGAAGCTGAGGAAGCAATGACACTCAAATACCAGCACCTATTCATGCCTAATGATGATGATGTTGAAGGTAAATGTTCTTATCCTTAACGATTATTGATGTCTCCTTTTATTGAGTTGATACATTTATCTTATTCTATCCCTGAGCCTAAGACAGAGATAGATAAGTGATGGATACTTGAGAGTTCGAGTGTTCCCGAGTGAGGAATGAGATTAGTTCTGGGGTTATTCGTGCTTCTATTCGACCTTTACTCATCATTTGAGGACGAATGATCCCAACGGGGAGATGATGTAACACCCCATGAAATTACAAAAATGCCCCAAAAATGTATCATGCGTAAAACATGTCTTCCAAAGCTACGATGGGAAATTCGAGACCGGATTTGCGATCAGCACAGAAAATCAAGTGAGAAAATGATCTCAATACAATTTAAGAGCAACTGGGTTAAAAAATAAAATTTCAAAAATTTGCAAAACAGTAGCAAATCCGCGCCCCTGGCGCGATGCGAAGGGGCCGTAGAGATGCACTTGTGATTTTTTAAAAATTTTGACAGGAATTGAACTTTTCAAAAAATGGTGAAAATGTACTGGTCTGTAACCCTGGCGTGAAGCGGACCAGTACATCAATTTTTGAAGTTTTTCTTTTAATTACGAGGAGGGTATTTTGGGTATTCCCTATCCATTTTTAAGACTTAAACGTGTTTTAGAGTTCATTTATTAGTGATTGAGGGTTCAAAACCATATTTTTCTTAAGTTAAATGTACTTAATGAGAGAGGAGAAGAAGAGAGGGTTGAGGCTTTCTACTCCAAGTCAAGATTTCCTTGAAGATTCGAACAATCTTCATCCCAAGTATGTAAAGGCTACCCAGAACATGGAATTATTCTTCCATGTTCCCCAATGTATAGAATATGTTGATAGTTAATAGTTGATAGAACTTGAGTTGTGATTCTTGAACAATTTCTTGAATTTTATCATTAATTTATGTATCTAATTTAAATTGATGATCCTCATAGTTTTAAACAACCTTATAAATGTTTATTGTATGAATATGTGATTTACCTACTTGTTTAACCGATTATTTGAGCCATTGTATAACCTCTACATGACTAAGTGTTAAAGACTAATTGAATGAACCTAGGGATTAATGTCTAGAGCCTGGGTTATGTATGTATCCATTATTGTTGTAGTACGGGTCTTGAGATGAGTGTTTGATGGCTGAAGTTGATGATGTGAGTGTCCTTAGAGTCTAGATGAGATTTAACTTTTTCTTGCAAGCACAAATCCTACTCCTCAGTTTATAGATGATGAGATGAAGTAAGTGTTCTTTCCCGTAGAGGCTGGGTGATGAACTTCTTGATGAATTGATAGAATTATAAGCAAATTGAGTCCTGGGAGGAGTATTAGCACCGAAATGGGTAAGAGTGAGTCTCACTCGCACTCATTAACTATATGGTCAGCATAGGAGAGGATTGGACTGTGAAAACTGATACTTCACTTGCCCTGTAGAGGGCTTGACAGACTTCTTTTAGGATCCCTGAGAGACTCGTCCTATACCCCGTCAAGGTACTGGGCGGATGTGGCAATGACATCTCTTCGTTGTATCATCACCAGCTCATATATGGTGGTTATCGGTTATGGAAACTCCCAGATTGGTTCCATGATGATAGTACTCAGACGTTGAAGTGATAGGGTGATATTTTAATGGATAGTGATGTGATAGAGACCGTTTCTTACTCTTAGTTGAAGATCAGTAATTGATGAGCGGATTGTCATTGTTTATTGTTACTTTTGCCCATTTTACATATAGTACATTCCACGTACTAACGCCCTTTTGGCGTTGCATCATTTTATGATGCAGATTCTGTAGATAGAGGTGTTCAACAACCTAATCGTTGAGTTCAGAGATTTCGTGATTGCCAGTCTTGGTGAGTCCTTCACTGCTTCCGTAGGGAATTTTATATTATATTATCTACTTTTATGTCTTTTATCTTAATTGTGGTAGCCATGGCCTATCATGGTACCTTCATATACACTAGTTGTAGAGGCTTCATAGACATAGACAGTTGATAGTTGGAATTGAAGTCGTTTCCTTGTTTCTTATTTATATAGAGACTGTTCATCTATTCTTAGCCCACTGATAGCCCTTTTATTTACTTACTATCTTCTGTAATTTGAATTGATTGAATGAATGCGATAGGACTAGGTGGTTCGCTTGGGCACTAGTAATAGTCTCCGAGTGCCAGTTACGTCTAGGGTACCCTCCCGACGCGTGACACACCAGTTGAAAGTGAGAGAATGTGCAGAGTTTTGTATTGTCATGCTTCTAGTAAAGTCTTTTGGCTATAGTCTCAGGCTGTCTTTGGAATGTCACATTCCCTCAGATCAGACTCTATGAGACTCTATGAGACTCTATGATTCTCATGGAATGCAATCATAAATCCATGATTCCAAAACTCAACTCAACAATGTAACAATTAAACATAATATTTAAATTCAATACGAGATAGTATATATAACTCAAAAATTTTCACCAAAACAATGAAAAGATTTAAACTTAAGCTCACGACTTGATTGTTTGGAAAAAGAATGGGTAGGGCATAGGATGAACTATCCAACATTTTAATAGCCCTACATACCTAGCTAAAATGAAGATTGGTGTAACACCTGATAAAATTACCAAAATATCCCTATAATGAAGACGCGCGCATAACACATTTTCGCATGCTCAGATGGAAAATTTGAGATTAAATTTGCGATTAGTGTGAAAAATTGAGCTAGAAACTAGTCTCGACCCGATTTAAGAGCAACCTGGTCGAGAAATAATTTTCACAAAATTTACCAAAATAGTAAGGGTACGCGACAAGGCCATGAGAGGGACCCATCGCCTACCCAAAACAATTAGGGTACGCGACAGCTCTGCGATACGGACCCATCGCGGACCCACACTTCTATATTTCCTCAATCTTTCAATGGGATTGAACTTCCAAAATTCACAGGTGCGTGACAGGTCCGCGTCGCGGACCTGTTAGCCCGGCCTGTTCCACCAAGTTTAAAAATTTTAAATCTTTTGAGGGGCATTCTAGACTTTTTCCCACCTCTTGTAAACTTAACCTAGGACCCATAAAGGTCATTTTGAGGAGTAAATAGGGTCAAAAACCCCTATTCTAAGTCCTTCACAATACTTGAAAGTTAGGGCTTGAGAGAGAGAAGAAAGAAGAACGTGAGATTGGAGAATTCTTGACGGGTGATTTGAGGAGCTTTATCCCAGGTATGTAAGGATAAATGAAAACATGGGATTATTCTTCCATCTGCCTCGTAGATGGTCATAGATGAGTTGAGATTCCATGAGTCCCCATATATGTTTCTTGAAATACTTTCTTGATTATTTTCTTGAAAATTGTATCTATTACATGTATTTTCATATGTTGATGATCATCATAAACTTATTTTCTTGAATTGAATACTTTTCATGAGATAATGTATTAAACCCAATATGTTAACTTTTGAAAGCATGCATGAATGAACCTAGGGATGGAGTCTAGAGCCTTGACTTGAGAATGTTGATGGAAATCTTGACGTGAGTATGAGGTTGATGTATTTGAGCTTAACGATGCTACGAGTCGTCATAATTAAGTTATTGATGTTATGTCTAAATGACTTCTTCTAATTGATGATTTGATTTCATGAGTTCTTAAATGAGAATTGAGTTCAATGAGATGAGTTAAAGTCCCTGAATAATAAAAGACCCTTGAGTTTGAGTTAATTGAGATTATGAGAGTCTCCATGAGACTAATTGAAATGATGAGTGCCTCTACGAGGCTACTTGAGATGGTGACGAGGAGTCTTATGAGCATTGAGTCTTGGGAGGAGTATTAGCACCGAAATGAGTAAGAGTGAGTTCCACTTGCCGGCGTAGGAGAGGATTGAGCCAATACATCTCATGGTCCCCTCTCGAGTTTACATCCCTGAAATCAATAGAGGATGGAAGAGTTAATATTCCTTTTGGATCATATTCGTCCCTTACGTGGCAAGTATGGGATGGCTGTAGCAACAACAACATGATTTTCGTACAACCCCTGGCTTATAAGTGGTTGTTGTCAGTTAAGAGAAACTCCCAGAAAGTTCCTAAACTGAGTAATCTGAGTCGAGATGAGATGAGATGAGATGAGTTGAGATGAGGCCTTCTGAGATGAGTTTTATGTGGTTGATGAGTTGATGGGTCACTTGTCTACTCTTTATTCTTTCTTTAGATAGACATTTGACTTATTGATTGATTTTTATATTGATGTGGATTGTTGTTTTTATATTATTCTACCTATTTCGGTTCCACTCAGATATTTTACATACCAGAGCATTCTAAGTACTGACATCCCCTTTTGGACTACATCATATTATGATGTAGATATGCAGGACAGAGGTCATCAACAGGCAAATCGTTGAGGACCTTCGAGCGTTCAGTACATTGGTGAGCCTCCCCTACTTCGGAGGAGTCATTACATTATTTTCATCACGCTTTAGAGTTCGTTTTGCTTATTTGTTTATTTTGTTTGAGGCAGCCATGCATCTTTCATTGGCACCACCTAATAATGATAGAAGCTTCATAGACTAAAGTCAGATGTTCATGTTGGAACTTGTGAGTCGGTTTATTTCTACTAGCCTTTCATTGTATTATTATTTGAGACTAGATGATTAGATGTGCCCATTTATTCCTTATGTCTTCCGCTGATTTGTAGAATGTGTGAATGGACGAATGTGATAAAGCCAAGTGGTTCGCTTGGGGACTAGCAATAGTCTCTGCATGCCGACCACGTCTTGGGTCCCCTCCCGAGGCGTGAAAAACTTGGTATCAGAGTACGAGTTCAAGTGTCCTAGGGAGTCTATAAAGCCATGTCTGGTAAATTCTTGTTTATAGGTATGTTGTCGACCACACTTGATAAACAGGAGGCTATAGGACATTAGGAATAATTTCCCTTCATTCATGTTCTAAATCGTGCTATAGAGTTATACTGTATGAAAGTTCTATTCTAATTCGTGCTTTATACATTGCAGAATAATGATCATGCCTCCTAGAGTAGCCATAAGAGGTAAAGGGCATCCCGCCAGACAGAATGTCAATCCACCTAAGCCTCAAGGACATGAAGTGCCCGTGGATCAAGCTGTCCCTGTTGCGCAGCCCCCGCAAGATGAGATCTCCAATGCTGAGCTTCGCCGGGCTATCCAAACTCTAGCCTAGGCTATCATAACACCTGCTGTGAGATCAGAAGCGGCCCAACAGGATGCCCATGACACTTCTAGAGTCCAGGAATTCTTGAGGATGAATCTGCATGAGTTCACAGGTGAGGATCCTGAGAACTATGTGGAGGAACTTCAGAAAGTGTTCCGAGTGATGCATATGGCCGATGCTGACAGAGTGGAACTGGCTGCTTATCAACTAAAGGGGGTGGCTAGATTATGGTATGACTAGTGGAAGAAGGGTAAAGGGGAGAAAGCCCCCGTGATGACTTGGGCTTTTTTCGAGGAAGCTTTCTTGGGACGTGTCTTCCCAAGGGAGAGGCGAGAGGCGAAGATGAGAGAGTTTTTGAACTTGAAACATGGCTCTATGATTGTCTAGGAATATGGGCTGAAGTTCACACAATTATCCTGTTATGCTCCAGATATGGTTACTGACATGAGGGAAAGGATGAGGATGTACGTGGATAGGTTAAATAGAGGTCCAAAGAGAGATGGGATGGGAGCTATGCTCGTGAGTATCATGGATACTAGGAGATTGATGACCTTTGTTCAACAGGGTGATGAAGAGAGACAGCATGGGAAGGAGGAACTCAGAAGTAAGAAAGCTAAAACATCCAGCCATGGGGATGGGAAGAGAGGCAATGGAAATTGATTTCCAGTACCATCATCTACTAGTGCACCTACACCTAGAGTAAGAAAATATCATAAGTCTTAGAATGTTGGAGCCCATAGGTCTCAATCACAAGCTAGTGTGGCTCAAGGTTCACGAGGAAAGCCACCATGTGGTACATGCGGTAAGCTACACTTGGGTAGGTGTCGTGAGGGGACTGATGCATGCTTCTGGTGTGGTCAAGTAGGGCACTGTCAAAGAGATTATCCAAAGCAAGCTGACCGGGCTCAATCTTTTGCACCAGCCCAGCCATCTAAGGGGAATCAGAGAGGTACCACTTCAGGCACAAGCGGAGCTACAAACCGTTTGTATTCCATGGGCAGTCGACATGATCGGGAGAACTCCCCAGATGTTGTGATGGGTATGATTCGAGTCTTTGCTATTGATTGTTATGTGTTGATGGATCCTGGTGCCACATTATCTTTTGTAGATCCTTATGTGGCCAATAGATCTGATAGAACCCCTGAGAGTCTTCTTGAACCTTTTGGTGTTTCTACTCCCGTGGGTGAGTCTATTCGAGCTGAGAGAGTCTATAGAGCTTGCGTAGTGTCTATCCATCATAGGGATACTATCATTGATCTGATTGAGTTACATATGACTGATTTTGATTTGATCCTCGGCATTGATTGGCTCCACGCCTGTTATGCCTCCGTAGATTGTAGAGCCCGAATCGTTAAGTTTCAATTTCCAAATGAACCGGTTCTAGAGTGGAAGGGTGATTTCGTACCACATAAAAGAAAGTTTATCTCATACCTTAAAGCTAGAAAAATGATTGCTAAGGGGTGTATTTAGCACCTTGTGAGGGTTAAATATGATGGTGTTAAGCCCCCAACTCTCGAGTCAGTTCCGATCGTGAATGAGTTTCTAGAAGTGTTTCCTGAGGATCTGCCTGGAGTCTCTCCTGATAGGGAGATTAATTTTAGGTTTGATGTTCTTCCTGATACAGTTGAAAGATTTGTTAGAGAAGGGCTTCATAAGGCCGAGTGTTTCTTCGTGTGGTGCTCCTGTCCTACTCGTGCGAAAGAAAAATGGGTCTCTCAGAATGTGTATTGACTATAGGCAACTGAACAAGGTCACCATCAAGAACGAGTATCCTCTCCCAAGGATAGAAGGCTTATTTCACCAACTTCAGGGTGCCTCTTGTTTCTCAAAGAGAGACCTCCAATACGGTTACCATCAGTTTAGGACTAGATATGGCCATTTTTAGTTCTTGGTCATGTCCTTTTAGGCTAACTAATGCACCTGCAGCCTTTATAGATTTGATGAATAGAGTGTTTACACAGTATCTAGATATGTTAATGATTGTGTTTATTGATGATATTTTTGTGTATTCAAGAGATGAGGAGGAGCATGCAAAACACCTTAGAATCGTCCTTCAAACCCTTAAGGACCATGAGTTGTATGCAAAGTTTTCGAAATGTGAATTCTGGCTTAAATCTGTGGCTTTCCTAGGCTATATTATCTCTGGTGATGGTATTTGAGTGGATGTTCAAAAGATTGAAGTGGTTAAGAATTGGCCCAGACCAACCTCTCCAACTGACATAAGAAGTTTCTTGGGGTTGGCAGGCTACTACCGCCGATTTGTTGAGGGATTTTCTTCCTTATCCGCACCATTGAAAAAGTTGACTAAAAAAAGGTCAAGTTTCAGTGGTCTAATCAGTGTGAGAAGAGTTTTCAAGATTTAAAGACTAGACTGACTACTACACCAGTTTTAACCTTGCTCGATGGAATAGAAGATCTTGTGATCTATTGTGATGCTTCGAGAGTTGGATTGGGACTTGTGTTGATGCAGAGATAGAAGGTGATAGCTTATGCTTCTAGATCTTAAGATTCATGAGAGGAATTACCCAACCCATGACCTTGAGTTGGTGGCGGCGGTGCTCGCACTCATAATCTGGTGCCACTACTTGTATAGAGTGTATATGGATGTGTTCACTGACCACAAGAGCTTACAGTACGTCTTCAGTCAGGAAGAGCTCAACTTGCGACAGAGAAGATGGTTAGAGTTGCTCAAGGATTATGACGTGAGCATTCTCTACCATCCAGGTAAAGCTAACATTATTACTGACGCTCTTAGCAGGTTGTCTATGGGTAGCACAACCTATGTGGAGGAAGGAAAAAGGAGCTAGATAAAGAAGTGCACCGGTTAGCTCGATTCGGAGTCCAACTTGAGGAGAATGATGAGGGAGGAGTTAATATCCATAATGGGCTTGCTTCATCTTTGGTGGCAGAGGTGAAGGAAAACCAAGACCGAGATCCTATCCTACTCCAATTGAAGGGGGCCGTCCACAAACAGAAAGTGATGGTCTTCTCCAAAGGGGGAGATAGGGTGTTGAGGTACCAAAGTAGATTGTGCATCCCAGATATTGATGGTATACGAGATAGAATCATGGTTGAAGCTCATAGCACTAGGTATTTCATTCCAACTGGATCTACCAAAATGTACCACGACTTGAGAGAAGTCTATTGGTGGGGTGAAATGAAGCGTGATATTGCTAAATTTTCTTCCATGTGCCCGAACTATCAACAAGTGAAAGTTGAGCACTAAAGGCCATGTGGATTAGCTCAAAATTTTGAGATTTCGGAATAGAAGTGGGAGATGATCAATATGGACTTCATTACTAGTCTACCGAGGTCTGCAAAACAACATGATTCAATATGGGTGATTGTGGCTAGGATGAATAAATCGGCTTACTTCTTAGCAGTTAAGACAACTAATACCGCGGAGGCGTACGCCATGATGTACATCCAAGAGATTGTGAGGTTGCATGGGGTTCCCTTATCCATCATCTCGCATAGTGGAGTTCAATCCACCTCCCAATTTTGGAGATCGTTTCGGAAAGGATTGGGTACGAAGGTGAATTTGAGTATAACTTTCCATCCACAAACCCATGGCCAAGCAGAGCTTACAATTCAGACGTTAGAAGATATATTGAGAGCCTGCATTCTTGATTTCAAGGGAAATTGGGATGCGCACCTACCATTGATTGAGTTTTATATAACAATAGTTTTCATGCAAGTATTCAGATTGCTCCTTATGAAGCTTTATATGGGAGGAGATGTAGATCACCAATTGGATGGTTCGACATTGGAGAAGCGGAGTTGATTGGGCCTAGCTTTGTCCATCAAGCAATGGAGAAGGTTATGATCATTAAAGAGGAATTAAAGACTGCGTAAAGTTGCCAAAAATCCTACACCGACGTGAGGAGGAGAGATTTGGAGTTCGAAGTGAACGACTGGGTATATTTGAATGTGTCACCTATGAAGGGTGTCATGAGATTTGGGAAGAAGGGAAAATTAATTCCACGTTATATTTGACCCTATCAGATTGTGAAGAGGATTGAGAAGGTTGCCTACGAATTATAGTTGCCTTCCGAGTTAGATGGTATTCATCCGGTGTTTCATGTTTTGATGTTGAAGAAATGCTTGGGAGATCCTAACTTGGTAATCCCTGTGGAGAGCATCAAAGTGAAGGATAGTTTGACCTACGAAGAAATTTTGATCCAAATCCTTGATTGCCAGATTCATAAATTGAGAAGCAAAGAGATAGCCTCAATCAAAGTCCTGTGGAGGAATCAATTTATTGAGGAGGCCACATGGGAAGCTGAGGAAGCGATGAAAGCAAAATATCCACATCTATTCGTACCATTGGATTAGAATGTTGAAGGTAAAGTCCTTACCCTTGACCAAATTGATTATCTTTTCTTGTTGATTGTCTATTCTTGAGTCCGAATAGAGATGGTTGATAAAAATGAGGAGTTGAAAGATAGATCGATAGATTGAATGTTGAGAGGAGTTTCTGTTCTTTTCGTGCCTTGATATCCACCCTTACTCATCATTCAAGGATGAATGATCCTAAAGGGGAGATGATGTAACACCCAGTAAAATCACGAAAATACTCCTCGAATGGAGATGCGCACGCAATGCATTTCCCCAAGCTCGGATGGATATCCGAGATCGGATTTGTGATCAAAGCGAAAAATCGAGTCAGAAAATGGTCTCGACCTGATTTAAGAGTAACTGGGTCGAAAAATAGTTTTTGCAAAATTTAACAAAATAGTAAGGGTACGCGACAGCTCCACGACGCGGACCCATCGCAGACCACACTTATATATTTCCTCAATTTTTCAACGGGATTGAATTTCCAAAATTCACAAGTGCGTGACAGGTCTGCATTGCGGACCTATTATCCCGACCTGTTCCACCAAGTTTAAAAATTTTAAATCTTTGAGGGGCATTCTAGACTTTTTCCCACCCCACGACACATATAGGTCGTCTTGAGGAGTAAATATGGTCAAAAAATCCCATTCTAAGTCATTTTTCACAATACTTGAATGTTCGAGCTTGAGAGAGAGAAGAAAGAAGAACGTAAGATTGGGGAATTCTTGACGGGTGATTTGAGGAGCTTTATCCCAAGTATGATAAACCCTGTCTCAAAGTGGTTGTTGTCGGTTAAGAGAGACTCCTAGAAAGTTCCCAAACTGAGTAATCTGAGTCAAGATGAGATGATGAGACGAGTTGAGATGAGATGACTTAAGATGAGTCCTTCTGAGATGAGTTTGATGTGGTTGATGAGATGATGGGTCGCTTGTCTACTATTTATTTTTTCTTTAGATAGAGATTTGACATGTTGATTGATTTCTATATTGATGTGGATTGTTGTTTCTATATTATTCTTCCTATTTCGGTTCCACTCAGTTATTTTACATACCAGTACATTCCAAGTAATAACGTCCCCTTTTGGTTTGCATCGTATTATGATGTAGATACGCAGGACAGAAGTCATCAGCAGGTGAATCGTTGAATACCTCCGAGCGTTTAGCAGATTGGTGAGCCTCCCCTACTTCAGAGGATTCATTACATTATTTTCATCATGCTTTAGAGTTAGTTTTGCTTATCTTTTTATTTTGATTGAGATACTGAAAGGGTTTGTCATTGACACCACCTAATAGTGATAGAGGCTTCATAGACTAGAGTCAGATGTTGATATTGGAACTTGTGAGCTGGTTTCTTTCTACTAGCCTTTCATTATATTATTATTTGAGACTTGACAATTAGATGTATCCATTTATTCTTTATGTCTTCCGCTGATTTGTAGAATGTGTGAATGGACGAATGTGATGAGACCAAGTGGTTTGGTTGGGGACTAGTAATAGTCTCTGGGTGCCGGCCACGTCTTGGGTCCCCTCCCGGGGCGTGACAATTAGGCAAGCGAAAATTCAGATTTTAGCTTGAATCTCTTGAAAACTAGTTTCTTTTCTTCTCTATAATCTTCATTCTCAATAGATTTAAGTGTTTTTAAGAGAAAATTCATTTTATGAACTGATATAGGGAATTTACTTTAAACACATCATGGGTTAAATCTAAAAATAATGGGAAAAAAGATCGAAATGCCCCTCTTTAAAACTGACATCGGGTAAAATTACATCACCGGACTTTGGACTTGGTCCAAACCTAAAATTTGGCCTAAGATAAATCAAATTCACAACGCAGATTTATAGAGAAATATAATATGTGAGAATTTAAATTTCAAATTTCACCAACCAAAAGTCCTCTCCAAGTCCCTGACATTGACTTAGTTCACCATACAACATTTTAATTTTTGAATTGATCTTAGCTAGGATAGCTTTGGGTGTTATATTTTAGACTTAACTTCAATTGTTTTGAATTTTATTATTTTATATGCTTTACAGTGTCATGTCATGCTACGAGGCTAGCTTGAAGTTACTTGTGACTCTAGGCATCGTATCATGACTAGGGAGTAGTTTTTGATCGTGACAAGCCTGACTAGAGGTAAAAAAAATTATTCATAACAATATAATAGATTATTATTTCCTCATAATTATATGAATCTATGCTATTGATATAATCTTCCTCTTTAATTATAAATATTGTGTTACAAATTATAGTTCATGAGAATGCTAAAATGAATCCTTCAAAGTTTAATTTCAATCTAATAAGTATAATTTTCTAAATTTGAAATATTATCTGAGTTGTCTTCTATAAATTATTTACCTAATTTAGAATATATCTATAATTTTTTTTCTAGATTTATTACTCAAATAATAGTTCTTTTCTTTGATTTTTTATATATATGTTTGTGGGTGATTATTTAAGAAGTTTGACCATAAGATAACAATACTTCAGTTCTTTAGATTAGTATGTAATTAATTATCAGAAGACTATTTTGTATATCATTTATCACATCTAAAAACTTCTGTCCTATAAATACAAGAACATCTGCTCATTCTTTCATCAAACCTTGAGATTCGAGGTGCTCCCTTTTCTCTAATTTCATTTTTTTCTCCCATATACTTTAGAAATTTGTTTCTCTTTATTTTTTTTTTGAATTCACCCTACAATCTTATAGCAGAGTCACATCTGTACATATATAAGAACTATAAAGAAGTAGATATGTATTTTTTTCATGTATATATATCATTGTCTTATTTTGATTTTCTTTATAATGAATTGTCGATACACTTAATCTAACATTTTTATTTTTTTTTTCATATAGGTTTGTGTTGGAGTTAATTGGTAAGTGAAGAATTTGATCTCGTGCATTATGTAAATCATAATTGTTTATTGTATATATGTGATTATATTTTTTATTTCATTTTAATTACTTGTTAAAGTTTTATGATTTGAACATTACTTTATTTGCCATAGTTTTTATCTCTTGATTTTTGATATAAACTCTAATGTGATTGACAAAAAATCTTCACCGCTTAAATCTATACATGGTATATATTTATAAATCTAAATTTCTTGTTTTGATATATCCCTTATACCATGGATCTGTTAGGATTTGATATCATAGAGTGTGAAAAATTTTGGGGACTTAACACCTTCTAGGGCTAATAATTTTCAAAATGAATTGGATGAAATTAAGGTGAATTTTTTATTTTATTTCATATATTTTTCCTTATTTATTTTAAATCGTAAATAAAATTGTTCATCCATATGAAATGTGTTTGAAAATCATAGACCAATCTTACTTGGATGTTTTTTATTTTAGCAAGTACACACATATATAATCATTAATGTTGGGATGATTCTACTTTTGAACTAAAATCAAGATGGATTGTTATTTTATATTAAAAAATAAATTAAAATAAAGCTATAATTGCTTTTCACCTATTTATATATTTTTTGTCTTCTCATTCTCTTATCTTTTTGTATTTAAATCATTAAATAATTATAAATGAGTGGAAAAAAGTTTTGATGACAAATATATTTTTAAGATCTATTATAAATTTTAAAAATAAAATATCTAACATAAAATTAATAATTTTTCTTTCAAAAGGGTTATATATGTCAAAGTATTAATTACAGAAAAATAAAATTTAAATCTTAGTTGACGAAATTTTAAATTTATTACACGGTAACCAATAATAGATTCTTATTAAGGCAAAGAATTTTAGTGACATATATGTATATATATACACGCGCGCGCACACTAACTAATCTCCTGAGAGGAATATAAAAAAATGTGATGTAAGTATTTTTTTTCTTTTTAAATTTAATTGATTGTTTTTAAATCTAGATCCTAGTATATCTTTCTGATTAGCATATTACAGGAACAATTTTAGTTGATTGGTCTAAAACATATTTGTTATAAGTTGTGCTACGTGCTACAACTTTGTATGTTTTTACAAATACAAGAATTAAATTTTAAGATGTTAGTAAATATTTTTTTATACAGGAATTCTTTGAAAATGTCGTTCAATCAGGCATTTTCTGATAGCCCAACAAATAGTGAAATCAGCGCTGATATAATTGCATTAGCTAATCCTCTTGTGGAACAACCATCCCAACAACTTGTTGTTGGTTCCTCATTGCCTCATGGTCAAATTGCTATGGTAATTAACTATTATTTTAAAAATAATTTTTTTTGTGTAAATTAATAAATATTATACTTTGTACCTTTACTTTATTTCGATTAAAGGGTTTAAAATTAATTTATTGGTGCATATTTCTATGGGGATATAGTATCAACACTAATCAGGATTGAAAATTTGTGGTAGAAATTATATTGTCTATATTTGGTTTTTTTTATATATAACTTTCTCCTTTTTAATATAAATTAATGAGTGCAGGTTAACTATCCGCGTCCTCTTGTGGAAAACCTATTCTAACAACTTTTTGTTGGTTCCTCATTGCCTCCTACTCAAATCGCTATGTTAATTAACTATTTTTTACAAATAATTTTTTTGTCTAAATTAATACATATTATACTTTGTACCTTTACTTTATTTGGATTAAAGGGTTTTAAATTAATTTGTTGGTATATATTTTTATGGGGATATTGTGTCAACACTAATCAGGATTGGAAATGTGTGGTAGAAATTATAATGGCTATATTTGATTTTTTTTATATATAACTTCTTCCTTTTCAATATAAATTAATGAGTGCAGGTTAACTATCCGCGTCCTCTCATGGAACAATCATCCCAACAATTTTTTGTTGGTTCCTCATTGCCTCATGGTCAAATTGCTATGGTAATTATATTTTTTAAAAATATTTTTTTGTCTAAATTAATAAATATTATATTATATTTTGTACCTTCACTTTATTTAGATTTAAGGGTTTAAAATTAATTTGTTGGTATATATTAGAGATATACTGTAAACACTAATCAGTTTATATATATGTATGTATGTATGTATGTATGTATGTATGTATGTATGTATGTATATAACTTCCTCC
>JAPFFP010000099.1:0-72936 GCA_026153255.1 Solanum medicagineum
AATCAAAATGCATAATCTTAATCAATAGACATGAGCTCAATATGACATGTATAATAAATGCTTAGGTGTAAACATGCTTGAGAATGATCATACCTGCATAACTTATTCAACACAATAAAGTGATAGGAATAGCTCATCCAAATACCTTGTACTAGAGGGTGAGGAATATAGCATGAGTCGTGACACCTTCTAGTAGGTACTGAATAGTACGTGGTGTTAAGTTTTACATGAGGGTGAGGCACACAACATGGTTCATGACCCCTTTATGTAGACATTAGGTAATGCATATTAATAAGTCGTACATGAGGATGAGGCGTACAACATGGTTCATGACCCCTTTATGTAGATATAAGATAGTAAGTAGTACAGATTCGTACATGAGGGTGAGGTATACACATGGTGTCACGACCCAAGCCTACGGCCTAGACGTGATCGGCTAACGGGGAACCTGAAGGAACCCCAAACAAGCCTCATAGCATATTATTACACATCTTTGGTCGCGGAAGCATTGCAAAACAATGTAAGAAACATAAATAAGGGGAATTGGGACCGTGGGAGATACTTATATTTAAATAGCTTGAATATCATAAGTCAGTCAAAGCTCAAGTATAATACATAACTTGCCCAACAACACCTCTACATAGGACTTAACGGGGGCCAAGAAAAGCAACTAGGCTCACCCTCATAGTAAAAGTATACCAAAAAGAAGGATAGTCTTTAATACATAGCTTAAGAACATAGATATTGCCCTCGCACAGGAGGACTCACGAACTAGCTTGAAGGGATACCACTAGCCACGTGGTGGAGGCTGATGACCAAATGGAGCTCCGGTTCCTACATGGTGATATCATGTAGGAATAGAGTATGCTCTAGTACGTTTGAATGTACTAAGTATGTGGGATGTAATGCAACAAGAGATAGACATCATAATCAAAATGCACAATAATAACCAATAGATAACATAATAACAACATGACACGTATAACCAACTCTTAAGTAAGTCATGCTTTACGAATCATTCATCTTACATAGATCATAATATAAATGTGTAAACAAGCCTTAGCCGACATAACATAAGACCTTTTGGAGACACGTTCCTTGTGGGAGCTCGTCTCCTTTAAGAGTAAGTGACCTTCTTTATATGAGCCCGTCCCTTTTTGGATTAAGTGGCCCTCCTTACGGGAGCTTGTCTCTTTTCGGATTAAGTGACCTTCCTTACTGGAGCCCGTCCCTTTTCAGATTAAGTGGCCTTCCTTATGGGAGCCCGTCCCTCTTCGGATCAAGTGACCTTCCTTACGGGAGCCCATCCCTTTTCGGATTAAGCATTTCATAGAACTAGCTCATCGAAACATTACATTTCAATCATCATTTCATCATCATATAATCATCATAACATCATTCAGCTCATAGGACATGCATTGGACCTTCAATTCCTCAAGAAACTATAACCGAACATTTTATCAAACACTTGGCAGGTGTGAAATGGTAGTACAAGACCATGCAATTTAGAGATGAAATCATGCAAGTAAATCAATTGTAAAACCATTAATCAATACCTTGCAACACTCTCAAACAATATAATTCAAAACCCCTCATCAAGTCTTACAATAGATCCAAGATTTATAGCTCAAAACGTGGCAAAACAGTCACAACTTTACATAGCTTTAACATAGTTCATAGACATGTTCATACTAGCAAACCCGTTTGTAAAATCAACATTAAATCATGAAATATTAATTAAAACAGGGTTTACGCATTATGGGTGGAAGGATCCAATGGTTCAACACCACATACTTTAGGTCTATAGTTGCTTGGAATTGAGATTTGGGAAGAATGGAGGCTTGCAAATGATCGTTGAATCTAATCTTGTTCTTAGGTTTCCTTGAAATTGATTTGGGGCTTGATGGAGGCTCTTGAGAGGATTTAGGAGTGCGATTGAGATGAGAGTAGTGAAATTGGGTCCTTAAGATTAGAGTTTAGGTCTTCTAGGAAGGTTAAGATAGCCTAAAAAGTCAAAAAGGCTCTTAGGATAATTTGTATTTACGAAAATGATTGGTAAAGTGCCATCTTATCAAAGACTTCACTGGCTGTGCAACACTCCATGGGTCATGTGGAGTGCCTTTGAGGCAAGACTTAGACAGAAAAATAGAATTGGAACACTTGAGAAAAAGTTAGCGTCGACGTCACTTTGACGGCCACTTTCACGGACTGTGTAGCGTTACACGGATCGTGTATAGATCCGTCCCACCTTACTTTGACAAGAAAGTGTTGCTGGCCACCACACGCCCAGGTGACATGGCCCGTACCCCTTCACACGAGCCATATAAGGCTGGAACACCCCACATCTTACAATACTAGTACTATACAAATGAAACATGATGTGGTTTGGTCAAATTAGCGCCCATTTTGAAAGTGTTTGAATCTCGAATTAGAGGGCAATATGTATGTCTAACGCTGAAGAGGGTCGAGTGTAAATAAAGTTTAAGTCAAATTGAGTAAATCACGACCTTAAACGAGGTGAAGAAGTGAGGTGCTTGTAGCACTTAGGAAGCTAGTAGGTGAGTCACCTACTTGCTTAGCTTAAATTTGCTAGCTAAACGAAGAGGAGGCCCGATGTCAAATTTGTCCAAGTCTGATAATGAATAAAGTCCATGTTAAGAGTGTAACTTTAGCCCGTGTTTTTCCATTGTAAATGGACAATACTTACAACCCAAGATGAATAATAAAAGGGCCCAAGTACATGACAATCCACTTGACTAATTGGGCCCAAACTAAGTGAAGAGGAATTAGGAAAATGGGCAGCAAAGGCCCATCAACTTTGAGACCCATTTAGGCCCAAGTATGAGGACCAAGCTGCTGCCTCACCAGCTTATTAATATGTGGTCAAAAACCCAAGAGAAGGTCGGGCAAAGAGATCCTTTAAAAGGCATCAAAAATAGCCCCTTAAATCATTTCACTTTGGAACAAAGTTTTAGCTTCCTAAAGACTCTTATTTTTCTCTTTTCTTCAATTCACAAGGCAACCAATACAACCATATAGGGTTCTTGAAGGAAAACTTAATATCGAAGGCTAAGGTAAGTGGAAATATACTTGTATTTTTTATAATTGTCCCATGACAAACTAGAAGTATATGCTAGTTATGCTTGTGCTGGGAATTTGGACATCATGTGTCCTAAGGATTATTGTGAACTTTTCTTGTTATTCAAGAGGATTTTCTTTTCTTGGTTGGCTGAATTATGAATTAAGACTCATTCATTTAACAAGGTATTATTTTTTAGTGATGTAACAAAGCTACTGCACCACTTTTACAGTCCACAAAAGTGAGTTCTTATAGGATATCACAATTGTGTTCTTAGTACGAACTTGTGGGCTGATGGATGTAAGGGTTTTGCCTCACATCCTTTATGACTACTTTGGTAAATGTTATAAGATTCTTTTAATTCTATTTTTATGTATAGATGTGTTGAGGACAGTTTGAGTAAAGTTGAAACAGGTTCGGGATTGTCGACCTCGAAATGTAGCGAAGGGATATAACGTTATGCCGCCTATTTGTATGTTGCGTAAAATTGTTATTTGTTGTGCTTTGTGGCCTGTTGTAAGACTATTATGGCACTAAAATGGGCTGCACATGATATGTATATTAGAATATGTATTAGAAAGTATGATTAGAGGCGGAAAGGTTGAAATAACATGCTCAGATTTACAATTATATGCTTGCTGCCCGTATGTTGCTTTTTTATGAGATCAGGCTACCAAGATGTATCTATTGGCTGATAATGCTAGTTTTATCACCTGCTATGTTGTAGATAAATATTTGGAGGCAGAGAAGGATATCTCGAGGTAATAGCAAGGTCGTATAGTGAGGTATATAAGGCTACTCGATTTCGTATTACTTGGCATGAAATCTAGATTCTTCCTTGGCACATAAAAGGCAATTACCAACTCCGACATAACTATTAACTATGTCTCCACTCTTTCACGTGTTCATATGCTCCCATACATAGTCACCTTCAATTTTGCATACATACGTCGATACCAAGTTACATGGGTTCTTGTTGCTAAACAAAGTTCACGAGTTGTTTCATCTCATATGCATTTCATTATTTGTGTAACATACTCTTTTCATTGTCATATTCTCTTGTATGATTATTTATATGTCATATGCTACATCTACAGTCCTATAGCTCCAATATTATGACCACCAAAAGAATCATCTCAAAGGTAATTGAAAGATAAAGTAATGTATATTGCTCGTTGATGGGTGGTAACCCGAGGGGTGGAAGAATCACCTAGCCAGGGTCGATCCTACCACGGGGGGTAGCCTAAGGGGTTAAAGGAAAAGACTAGCCAGGTGACACATCCTGCGCCCATTTTGCCCCAAAATTTTCCGCAGAGCCATGCGCAACATGCAGTGTGCGCGCCTCGGCAGTCGCCTGCGCGCCTGCGTACCTGCCTGCACCAGTGCACGCCAGCTGTCACCAATGGGCCAGTCAGCAGACAACGGCTAGTCCAACGGTCAAGACTGCCCCAATGGCCAGAAACGGCCATAAACAGCTAGCCAACAGCTAGTGGTCCCTTATGTAAATATATTTACATTTTAATCCTTAGGGACTTGTATAAATAGTTAGGCCTTTGCCATTTGCCAGATATCAACTAACATTCATCATATTCCCACAATTGTAAAGCTTTCATTCAAGGAATACAATACTTTCCTTAAGCTCTTTGTCTTTCTTTGCTTGTTAATCCAGCGTTCCCTTAGTGATCCTTAGGCAAATACGCATACTAGACTTTGCCATATCAAGTAAATTCCGCAAGGCAAATCGTCTAGCGCCATATGACTTCTTAGCTCAAACTCTAGGGTCAAAACAAAGTGGTATTAGAGTAGTTCTAAGGGTTAACGATGGCAAGTGATGGAGAAATTTTTGCTGCAAGTCCCGCCAAGACAGTCTTGGACGTCGGCAAGAAACGCAAGGGAAAGAAAACTTCCAAAAAGGCAGAAGAGGCACTGATCATGCCATCAATGAGTGCGAGAGTCAAAACACTTGAAGAAAGCATGTCGGATGGGAGATGTTTTCGACCAGTTAGGGAGGCAAAAGCTAAGATCGAAGCACCTCGACCACCTGCCTTTACAGATGTGCGAGACGCACAAGAGGTGGATAATTTCTTGTGGCATTTAGAAAATTACTTCAAATGCAACAAGTTCAGGGATGATGATGCCAAGATCAGCATGGCCGTGATGTACCTGACTGAAATGGTAATGCTATGGTGGAGACGGAAAGATGCCGAGATAGCAAAGGGACGATGCATGATCAGCATATGGGAGTAGTTCAAACCAGAGTTCCGAAAGATGTTCTACCCCACCAACGTCGTCTATGAAGCGAAAAAGAGGTTCTAAGAATTGAGGCAAATGGGCAGTGTGAAAGCCTACATAATGAAATTCAGTACCCTTACTCTTCAAATTCCCGACATCAATGATGAGGACATATTGTTCCACTTCATGGACGGGTTGCAAGATTGGGCCAGAACCGAGCTAGAGAGGCGACAGGTTTCCACATGCGACGAAGCCATCTTGCAAGTAGAAGCTTTGACAGACAGATAGGGAGAGGACCTGGATGATAGCACGCAATCAGTAAAGCAATCCAACCTGGAGCGGTATGGGATGACTCCAGCCGATGCAAGAGCGCATACTACACACCCAGACTCCGGAAGTGCGCAACCAGTAAGACGGACCAGCCTGGGGCGGTATGGGACGCCACCAACCAACGCAAGGATGCATGATCCCGTCAAGCCTGACAATAGGAAGTCTGGAAAACAAAGAAACGTAAAGGGAAAGGCGCCAGTTCGCACACCCAAATGTCCCCTATGTGCGGGACTGCACCGATTTGAGCGGTGCCATAAACTGAAAAGCCTTGGCGCCATGCTGATTAAAGAGCAAAAGGCGAATGGAAAAGCACCTGAGTCAGATGAAGATTTGGAAGTGGAAAAGGTTGGAATGATAAGTCTGTTCGCAGCAGCAATGTAACAACCAAAGAAGTCGACACAATTTCGAGCACAATAGGTGGACTTGATGATCAATGGCCAATGCGCTCGTGCTTTGGTTGACACAGGTGCAAAGACCAATGTCGTGAATAATTCTGTAGTAGCCAGATTGGGGCTAAAGTATCACCCCTCAAATGCGCAACTTAAGACGGTCAATGCTCCCGCGACTTCCGTCTGTGGCATAGCCCGCGGAGTCAAGGTCGAAATAGGAGAGTGGCATGGCAAGGCAAACTTTCATGTCACCCCAATCGATCTCTTCGACGTAGTACTTGGGAAAGAGTTCTTTCAGACTGTTCCTTCGGCAATTGAGCCCTACTACAAACAGCTCTTGATATTAGGAAAAAACCTTGTCTGATACCGATGGAACTAATGCCCGTCTCGGAGAGGCCACTGCACTTATCGACCATGCGGCTTGTGAAGGTGTTCCAGGATGAGCCGCCGAGATCATATACCATGCCCGATGAAAACATAAGACACCACAATAGGTGCAGACGGGGAAAAAAGCAGGACCGTTTGCCACCGGAACACGCCTTGAGCACAGGTAGGAAGCAAGCTCTGGGTAAGACCACGAGAGGACGGCACGAAGTTGCGAGTAAGCACAAGGAAGTGCGGCAGTCCCAGAGTGGAAAGGAGATGCATGCCAGTATTGCGTCGAGGTCGCCACAACCAGAGGTGGGGGAGCATGATACGTCCAGCGCCAATTTCACCCCAAAATTTTCCGCAGAGCCATACGCAACATGCAGCATGCGCGCCTCGGCAGTCGCCTGCGCACCTGCGCCTGCGCGTGCGCCAGTTGTCACCAATGGGCCAGTCAGCAGACAACGGCTAGTCCAACGGTCAAGACTGCCCCAACGGCCAGAAACGGCCATAAACAGCTAGCCAATGGCTAGTGCCCCCTTATGTAAATATTATTTGCATTTTAATCCTTAGGGACTTGTATAAATAGTTAGGCCTTTGCCATTTGCAAGGCATCAACCAACATTCATCATATTCCCACAATTGTAAAGCTTTAATTCATGGAATACAATACTTTCCTTAAGCTCTTTGTCTTTCTTTGCTTGTTAATCCAACTTTCCCTTAGTGATCCTTAGGAAAATAGGCTTACTAGACTTTGCCATATCAAGTAAATTCCGAAAGGCAAATCGTCTTGTGCCGTACGACTTCTTAGCTCAAACTCTAGGGTCGTAACATAGGGGCTGATCCTGATATAGATTTACCACTGATCAGTTGGTCATTTGTATTACATGATGTGCACAAATTATACAGTAAAGGTAAAGTAATAAAAAGAACATAAAGTACATGATCCCATAGTATAACTAAGGGTGGTCTCTTATTCTACACCAATGAGTAGTTTCATTTGAGTTGTTACTTTATATACAGTATTTCCTGCTTTACATATTCAGTACACTATCTCATACTAACGTCTCTTATGGGGGACCTACATTTCATGCTGCAGGTACAAATACTAATAGATCTTTCAGTAGGAGTACAGAATATCCAACTGATGTCACCAAGCTCTAGGTTGCTTCGGAGCTTTGTGTGTCTAGAGCTTATATCTTTTTTTGTATTGTATAGTTAGCTGAGGCGGGGCCTGTCTCGACCCTTATAGATACTTTCCCTTATCTAGAGGCTTTATAGATTATGTAAATTAAAGTGTGGTCATGTCTTGTACTCTAGACACCATGGCCCCAACGGCTTAGCCATATGCATTTCCTTTTGGCTTGTTATTACTGTTTACTTTCTTAAAGGCATGTTGAATATAGAAATCCCTTATAATATGTATAGATATCGCATAGATATAAGTTAGTTCTCCCGGGCCTTATTGGCAACGGGTGCCAGTCCGCCTTAATGGGATTTTGGGCGTGATAGAAGTGGTATCAGAGCGGGTCATCCTAGGGAGTCTACAAAGCCGTTTCTATATAAAGTCTTGCTTATCGATGTGTTTTGCACCACATTTATAAGCAAGAGGCTATGTGACATTTAGGAGTTGCTTCTTTTTTTTCATTCTTTAGATCGTGCCATAGAGCCAAGTGTAATAGGTGTTATGTCTAACTCCTAAATTGTTTTGTACAACAAGTATGCCAGAAACCAGGAAAAACAAAGTTAAATGGAAGGAAGTAGAAGTGGTGGTTGGTATACCCAATCAGGTGAGACAATGAAATGAGGTTCAAGAGGAGTCTCTGTCACAGACATCTCCAACTCCTTCAGCTCCTGATGAACTCGAAAGTAGTGAAATTCCCCCAGAACCACCTAGTGATGCTACCGTGTAGGATCTGAGAAATGCAGTCCAACTATTAACCCGTATAGTTGTTGGCCAAGGTCAAAGATAGGAAGGTCCAGTTATAGGTGCAGGTGGTGCTAATAGGGCAGTTGGCATGAGGATATGTGATTTCCTTAATTTGGACTCTCCATCCTTCACTGGGTCAGATCCTAATGAAGATCCCCAAGTCTTTATTGATTAGATTCAACGCACTTTAGGTGTCATGCATGTGAGTGGTACAGAAGCTGTCGAGTTAGAGAAATGTAAGTTGAAGGGTGTGGATATATTGTGGTATGAAGCGTGGAAGCAATCTAAGGGTATACATGCACCTCCAATTACCTGGAAGGAGTTCAAAGAGGAATTTCGTGACCATTACTTGCCATTAGAGATTTGAAAGGCCTGTGCAGATCAGTTCTTGAACCTCTACCAAGGGAATGTGAGTGTGAGGAGTATATTCTTCAATTTAATTCCCTGGCAAGGTATGCTCCTAATGTAGTTGCTACTATGGCGATAGGGTTCATCCATATATGGATTGATTGGATAAGTATCTAGTCAGAGACTGTACCATTGCTTCCTTTAACAAAGACATGGATATAGCGAGACTGCAAGCTTTTGCACAGAAATTGGAGGATCAGAGGCAATGAAGAAGGACACCAGAGTTGGAAAGGGGGCAGGTCAAAAGGGCCAGATCTACGGGGCAGTTTACACCACCCAAAGTTGAGCTTAGGCCTCGATTTTCTAATAGACCGCCTAGGCCATCATCCTCCTACTCTGCAACCAGTGCTCCATCACAACTTCAGGGGTCTAGGAGAAATCAATTTGGTCCAAGAAGAGAAGGGCAAGGCACCCAGACAACGGGGTATTCAGCATGGCAGCATATGAACCCTACGCAACCTTATAAATAGTGTGGAAGAAGTCATTCAGGTATATGTCATATTGGGATAGGCGTTTGTTATTGGTGTGATGCGCCAGGGCATATGATGAGAGATTGCCCGAGGAGACGTATGGGTGATATAGCACAATCTTAGTGGATCAGCTATTGCTTCATCATTGTTAGTTTTTCCATTAGGTAGGGGTCAAGCACCTATGGGTCATGGTAGAGGTGTTAGAAGGGCAACTAGCTCTAACGGAGTTCAGAATCGCGCTTATGCTCTAGGGAGTCAGCAAAATCTGGAAGCTTCACACGATGTGGTCACAGGTATATTGTCCATCTTTTAACATAATGTATATGCACTGATTGACCTTGGTTCTACACTATCATACATTACCCCACTAGTTGCTGGGAAGCTTAAGAGAACACCCATATATTGAACAAACCATTTGAAGAGTCTACACCAACCGGTGAATCTATAATGGCCAGAAGGATTTATTCTGACTGTGTAGTAATTGTTTGTGATTGTGACACATTAGCTGACCTTATTGAGCTAGAAATGGTGGAATTTGATGTTATAATAGGTATGGAGTGGTTAGCTTCTTGCTATGCCACCGTGGATTTGCCGAACTAAGATAGTGTACTTCCTCTTTCCAAATGAGGCAGTTCTTAAATAGGAAGGAAATATTGGGGCGTCAAAGAGTAAGTTTATCTCATATTTTAAGGCCAGAAAGATGATATCTAAGTGGTATATATGTCATTTAGTTAGAGTGAGGGATCTGGAGGCACAATCACCAACTCTTCAATTAGTTCCAGTAGTGAATGAATTTGTTGATGTGTTCCCTGAAGAACTTCCAGGCTTACCTCCATAATGAGAAGTAGATTTTGGTATTGACTTACTTTCAGACACTCAACCTATTTCCATCCCTCCATATAGAATGGCCCCGGTAGAAGTGCGTGAATTAAAAGAGTAGTTAACAGACTTATTGGAGAAGGGTTTTATAAGACCTAGTGTGTCCCTTGGGGTGCACCAGTGTTATTTGCACGTAAAAAGGATGGAACCTTGAGAATGTGTATCGACTATCGACAATTGAATGGGGTGACAATTAAGAATAAATACCCCCTCCCTAAGATTGATGATTTATTTGATCAGTTGCAAGGTGCCAAATGCTTTTCAAAATTGATTTGAGATCAGGGTATCACCAAATGAGGGTGAAGGAGGAAGATATACCTAAGACTGCTTTCAGAACACATTATGTTCACTTTGAATTTCTTGTTATGTTATTTGGGATAACGAATGCACTAGCAGTTTTTATGGATTTGATTAATAGGGTATTTAAGCCATTCTTGGATGTTTTCGTAATAGTGTTTATAGATGACATTTTGGTATATTCAAGGTCAGAATAGGACCACACAAATCACTTACGACAAGTGTTACAAGTTCTTCGTGATAGACAATTGTATGCCAAATTTTCTAAATGTGAATTTTGGCTAAAATCAGTGGCATTCTTGGGTCATATTGTGTCTGATAAGGGAATAAGGGTCTATTTACAAAAGATAGAGGTTGTGAAAGATTGGCTAAGACCAACAACACCCACGGAAGTTCGGAGCTTCCTAGGTTTGGCAGGTTATTACAGGAGGTTTGTTGAAGGTTTTTCTTCTATTTCTGCACCTCTAACAAAGCTGACACATAAGGCAACCAAGTTCCAATGGAATGATGCATGTGAAAGGAGCTTCCAAGAGCTGAAAAATAAGCTAACTTCTGCACCTGTGCTAGTACTTCCAGAAGGCACAAAGGGGTATGCAGTGTAATTGCGATGCTTTATGAGTTGTCTTAGGGTGTGTATTAACACAGCATGGTAGGGTAATTGCTTGTGCATCTAGAAAACTATGGTCACATGAGGAAAACTACCCAACTCATTATCTTGAGCTAGCAGTGGTTGTATTTTCACTGAAAATATGGTGCCACTATTTGTATGGGGTTCACGTCGACATATATATTGACCATAAGAGTTTACAATACATCTTTAAGCAGAAAGACCTAAATTTAAGACAACGAAGATGGCTAGAACTAATAAAGGATTACGACATTGATATACTATACTATCTGGGAAAGGAAAATGTGGTAGCCGATGCTCTGAGTCGTAAGGCAATCATGAATACTGGTGATCAAAATGTAGTAAGTCAAGGAATGGCTAAGGACCTATGTCAGCTAGCTAGTTTGGGAGTTTGCCTTCTTAAAACTCTAAAGGAAGGGGTTATTATACATAATGCTGCGGCATCTTCATTAGTAATGGAGGTGAAAGAAAAAAAGTTCGAGGATCCTGTTCTGCGACAGCTTAAGGAAAAGGTGAGTCAGGGTACGATAAAGGGCTTTGACCTTACACAAAATGGGGTACTTTATTTCCAAATTAAGATTATGTGTGCCTGATATCAATGGACTAAGAATAATGGAAGAAGCCCATCATTCTCGATATCCCATCCATCTAGGATCAACTAAGATGTACCATGACTTGAAGGGAATGTTTTGGTGGGGAGGCATGAAGAAGGACCTTGCAGAATTTGTGGCTCAATGTCCGAATTGCCAACAAGTGAAAGTAGAACACCAAAAGCCAGGAGGTTATATGTAGTGTGTAGAGCTTCCAACATGGAAGTGGGATATGATCGATATTGATTTTGTTACCGGGTTGCCTCGCTCATTTTAGAACTTCGACTCCATATGGGTAATAGTTGACAGACTCACAAAGTCAGCACACTTCTTGCCAGTCAGGAGTGATTATACCACTGAAGAGTATGCCAAGCTATACCTCAAAGAGATAGTCAGGCTACACGAAGTCCTAATCTCCATTATATCTGACCGAGGAGCTCAATTCACTGCAAAGTTTTGGAAGTCCTTCCAAAGGAGTTTAGGGACACAAGTGAATTTGAGTACAACATTCCACCCTTAAACAGACGGTAAAGCAGAATGCACTATTCAGACACTTAAAGATATGTTGCGAGCTTGTGCATTGGATTTTAAAGGTAGTTGGGTAGGCCATTTGCCACTTATTGAATTTACCTATAATAATAGCTACCACTCAAGTATCAAGATGGCACCTTATGAAGCTTTGTATGGAAGGAAATGTAGATCGCTAATTGGATGGTTTGAAGTGGGTAAAACCACCTTACTTGGGCCAAGTATTGTACAACAACCCATGAAAAAAGTTAAGGTAATACAACAGCGCCTAGAGACAGCCCAAAGTCGTCACAAATCATATGTGAATGCTAGAAGGAGAGGATTGGAATTCTCAGTAGGGGATTGGGTATTTTTAAGGGTGTGTCCAATGAAAGGGGTTATGAGATTTGCTAAGAAAGGAAAACTGAGCCCGCGTTATATAGGGCCATATAATACTACTAAGAGGTTCGGGTAGGTTGCATATGAACTAGAGCTACCCGAAGAGCTTTCAATGGTTCATCTAGTTTTTCATGTCTCAATGCTTCGAAAATGCATAGGTGACCCATCCTGTATCACTCCTATTGAAGACGTGCAGGTTACAGAAGATCTCACATATGAAGAGGTACTTATTGCTATTCTAGATCATCAAGTTAAGAAGCTAAGATATAAAGAAATAGCTTCAGTGAAAGTACTTTGGAGAAACTAGCAAGCAGAAGAAATAATAAGGGAGGCCTAGGATGCGATAAAATCAAAATACCCTTACCTATTTGAAGCTAAAGAGGGAGTCCAACATTTAGAGTTGGGACACTAATAGGTACTGTGATTGAATACTTAGTGTGTCCTCAAAAGTTTGTGTAAGTAAAGATTTATACTTGGTTAAGCTAGTCAATTGTGCTAACATTCGAAGATGAATGTTCCTAATGGGGAGAGGGTGTAACACCCCACATCTTACAATACTAGTACTATGCAAGTGAAACATGATATGGTTTGGTCAAATTAGCGCCCATTTTAAAAGTGTTTGAATCTGAAATTAAAGGGTGATATATATGTCTAACACTGAAGAGGGTGAGTGTAAATAAGTTTTAAGTCAAATTGAGGAGATCACGCCCTTAAAAAAGGTGAAGAATTGATGTTCTTGTAGGACTTAGGAAGCTAGTTGGAGAGTCACCTACTTGCTTAGCTTAAATTTGCTAGCTAAATGGAGACGAGGCCCGATGTCGAATTTGTCCAAGTCCGATAATGAATAAAGTCCGTTTTAAGAGTGTAACTTTAGCCCGTGTTTTACCATTGTAAATGGACAATACTTACAGCCCAAGATGAATAATAAAAGGGCCCAAGTACATGACAACCCACTTGACTAATTGAGCCCAAACTAAGTGAAGAGGAATTAGGAAAATGGGCAGCCAAGGCCCATCAACTTTGAGACCCATTTAGGCCTAAGTGTGAGGACCAAGATACTGCCTCACTAGCTTATTAATATGTGATCAAAAACTCAATAGAAGGTCGCACAAGAGAGCCTTTAAAAGGGCTTAAAAACAGCCCCTTAAATCATTTCACTTTGGAACATATTTTTAGTGTCCTAATGACTCTTCTTTTTCTCTTTACTTCACTTCATAAGGCAGCCAATACAACCCTATAGCATTCTTGAAGGAAACCTTAGTCTTGAAGGCTAAGGTAAGTGGAAATATCCATATATTTTTTATACTTATCCCATGACAAACAAGAAGTATATGCTAGTTATGCTTGTGCTGGAAATTTGGACATCATGTGTCCTAAGGATTGTTGTGAACTTTTCTATTTAATCAAGAGGATTTTCTCTTCTTGGTTGGCTGAGTTATGAATTAGGACTCATGTTTTCAACAAGGTATAATTTGTTAGTGATGTAACAAAGCTGTTGCACCACTTTTACAGTCCTCAAAAGTGAGTTCGTATAGGATATCACAATTGTATTCTTAGTACGAACTTGTGGGCTGATGGATGGAAGGCTATTGCCTCACGTCCTTCATGAATGCTTTGGTACTATTCTAAGACTGTTTTAAGGTTATTTTTATGTATAGATGTGTTAAGGATAGTTTGGATAAAGTTTGAAACAGGTTCAACATTGTCGACATCGAAATGTAGCGAAGGGATGTAACGTTATGCCGCCTATTTATATGTTGCGTAAAATTGTTATGTATTGTGCTTCATAGGCTATTGTAAGATTGTTATGGCACTAAAACAGGCTTCATGTTATATGCATATGAGAATGTGTATTAGAAAGTATGATTAGAGGCAGAAAGGTTGAAAGATACGCTCGGGTTTACAATTATACGCTTGCTGCCTGTATGTTGCTTTTTTATGAGATTGGGCTGCCAAGATGTATCTATTAGCTGCTGATACTAGTTTTATCACCTACTATATTGTAGATAAATATTTGAAGGCAGAAAAGGTTATCTCAAGGTAATAGTGAGGTCGTACAGTGAGGTATGTAAGGCTACTCAATTTCGTATTACTTGGCATGAAATCTAGATTCTTCCTTGGCACATTAAGACACTTACCAACTCCTACATAACTATTAACTATGTCTCCACTCTTTCACGTGTTCATATGCTCCCATACATAGTCACCTTCAATTATGCATACATACCTGGATACCAAGTTACATGGGTTCTTGTTGCTAAATAAAGTTCACGAGTTGTTTCATCTCATATGCATTTCATTATTTGTGTAACATACTCTTTTCATTATCATATTCTCTTGTATGATTATTTATATGTCACATGCTACATCTACAGTCCTATAGCTCCAATACTATGACCACCAAAAGAATCATCTCAAAGGTAATTGAAAGATAAAGTAATGTATATTGCTCGTTGATGGGTGGTAAATCGAGGGGTGGAAGAATCACCTAGCTAGGGTCGATCCTATCACTAGGGGTAGCCCAAGGGGTTGAAGGAAAAGCCTAGCAAAGGCTGATCCCGATATAGATTTACCACTGATCAGTTGGTCATTTGTATTACATGATGTGCACAGATTATAGAGTAAAGGTAAAGTAATAAAAAAGAACATAAAGTACATGATCCCACAATATAACTAAGGGTGGTCTCTTATTATACACCAGTGCGTAGTTTCATTTGAGTTGTTACTTCATATACAATATTTCCTGCCTTACATATTCAGTACATTATCTTGTAATGACTTCCCTTATGGTGGACCTACATTTCATGCTGCAGGTACAGGTGCTAGTAGATCTCCCCATTAGGAGTACAGGATATCCAGCTGCTGTCACCAAGCTCCAGGTTGCTTTGGAGCTTTGTGTGTCTAGAGCTTATATCTTTTGATTTTGTATTGTATAGAATCACCTGGCCATTGGTCTGTAGATGAAAAGTTGTACTTAGGTTAACTTCGGTTCCCAACTCTCTCTGAAAAGCTCTCCAGAAGCTTGAGGTAAACTATGAACCTAAGTTTGATATAATGGACACTGGTACCCCATGAAGACAGACTACCTCTTAAATATATATATATATATATATATATATATATAAATGGGCTAACCGTTCAACATTATAGGAGGGCCAAATCGTGAGATAATGAGCTAATGTGGTCAATTGATCAACAATGACCAAAATACTATCATTACCCCTGAAAATTCGAGGCAATCCCATCACGAAGTCCACGGTGATCTACTCCTACCTCCACTTGAGAATGGGCAATCTCTGATGCTTGGCCTTTACCTTCTTACATCTAAGAAAATAGGATACACAATCAACTATATCTCTCCTCATGCCATCCCACTAGTAATATTGCCTCAAATCACGATACATCTTTGCTTTGCCCAGGTATATAGAATATCTCGAATCATAAGCCTCATGTAGAATCAATTGTATCAAATTCGGGAGCACACAATTTACCATCAAATCTAAGGAACCTATCTGAGCCTATAGTAACCCCACCAGCACCCCCTATAAAACTCGTTCTTTGGGAGCTACTAGGGATTCATCCTCATACTATTTGGTATGGATCTGATCAAATAGAGGAGACTGAGCCCCAATGAAGGCTCATATCTGCCCGGAGTCTAAAATACCCAATCTTATATCCTATTAGCTAAGGAATGGATGGCCAAAGCCAAAGGCCGCTTTACAGTGGACAAATATGCTAATCTACCCATACTGACTGCCTTTCCGATCAAGGCATCTACAATAACATTAGCCTTGCCTAGATGGTAGAGAATAGAGTGATCATAATCTACTAATAGCTCGATATAATTCCTTTGCCTAGAATACAAATCCCACATGCTTATAAGATACTGCAGGGTGCGATAGTCCATATATATCTCATAGTGGACCCCATATAAGTAGTATAGCCACATCTTGAGTGCAATAACTATCGCTGCCAACTTCAAATCATGAGTGGGGTAGTTACGCTCGTGAACTCTCAATTGCCAAGAGTCATAAGCAATAACTCAACCTCGTTGCATCATAATACATCCCAGGCTGATACTGGAGGAATCACAATATACTATAAACCTCTCGCCCTCAACTGGAAGAGTCAGAATAAGAGCACGAGTAAGTAACTTTTTAAGCCTCAAAAAGCTTGACTCATGGGCCCCTATTCTAGTCTGGAGAACTGATTATATAGTCTATCCTTGAGACTCCTATGAACAAACTTGGCCAAGAGTGCATCTAAAAACTCTGTCCATAATACTGGTGGGACCCAGTTGGCCTGGTGTCCATACAAGCCTACCACCATTGTCTGGCAGCTCCACCAAATTGATAAGCTATAAAATCTACCCCTCTAGACTCTAACATCATCAAAGTCTGCGACCTCTCTCAATAGGTCATCAAAAACTCATGGGCATTCTCTCTAACCACTTCTAAGAGACTTGGAGGAGCCAATTTGAGAAAATAACCAAGCAACCACTAGTGCTAGTCAACTTTTTAATGAATGACCAGACTATTGAGCTATTAGTGTCAGTAGGTCACAATACGCTAGGGTCACTATACGAATTCTCTAACATGTAAAAAGATGCAAAAATGAAAACAAGACTTGGAGGGTCATTACACTACATCAAGGATCTACGCTGAGTCCTTTTCTTTTTACCTTAGTAATGGATGAGGTGACATGGTCTATCCAAGAGGAGCGTCCTTTGTTTATGATATTTGCGGATGACATAATGCTTATTGATTAGACACTCGATAGAGTTAATGATAGAATAGAGGATTGGACATAAACTTTGGAGTCCAATCGATTCAAATTGAGAAGGACCAAAATAGAATATTTAAAGTGCAAATTCAATTTTATGATGGATCATGTCAAAATGGAATTGAGGGTTGCTACTTAACTTTTTCCTAAGTAAGAAATTTTTAAATATCTTGAATTTGTTGTTCAAAGTAGTGAGGACATTGATGATGATGTCATGCATTTCATTGGGAAAGTATGGAGTTAATGAGGCTAGCCTCTAGAGTATTATTTGATAAGAAGGTACCACCAACATGTAAAGGTATGTTTTACAGATTGATGGTTAGACCATCTTTATTATATGGGCTGGAGTACTGACTAGTCAAAAACTCACATGCTTAAAAGGTGTATGTTGTGGAGATGTGGATATTGAGACAGATATGTGGACATACTAGGCGTGTGAAGATTAGGAATGAGGTCATTTGGGAGAAGGTGGGAGTAGCCTTTATGAAAAATAAGATGAGAGAAGTGAGATTGAGATGGTTCAGCCATATAAAAAAAGGCGTGTGGACAACCAAATTAGTAGGGGATTACGCAGAGGGATAAGGATATATCGAAAAAGTATTGGGGAGAGGTGATATAACATATATGATGCAACTTGAGATCACCTAGAATATAACCTTAAATAGAAAGGAGTGGAGGCCTCTCACTAGAATAGATGGTTAGTAGGGATAGACTATTGTCTTGTCTTGTGAAAATTTTTAGGTTTGTCATAGGATTAGTTGTGTTATTATGGTTGTGTTGTTACTATTCTTTGATTGTTCCTCTACTTCAATTATTTATTTTCTCGTGAAATTAACACTGCTCTTCATTTTAGTCATTATTCTATATTTATTATTTTCTTCTTTTACTTGGAGCAGATATATTTGACTCATGTGTCCTTCAAAAATAGCCTCTCCATCTCCATGAAGCAGTGGTAAGGTCTGCATACGTTTTACTTTCCCCAGACCCTACTTTCTGGGATTTCACTGGGTATGTTGTTATTGTTTTGTATATCTATGTATTGTTGAATCTCTTTAACAATTAGTAAATATTAGATTTTCGAATTTTTTTTGGAATTCCAATGCTAAAATATTTAATTTAGTTATCTAAGTTAATAGTTTATAAGTTGAAAATAAACATATAAACACGAGAGAAAAAATTGATTTTTTGATTTATTCATTTAACTAAATCTATTATTCCCATATAGAACTCAAAAACTCCAAAGTAAAACTAAATACATCAGTCATTTTTTCCTGTAAGAGATCTAATAAAGGTAATATCATAAAAATTTAGATGAGATATCTAAAAGTTCTAACATAAATTCTAAAGTCCAATTTAAGAATATCCAACAAATTATAGATCCATGAAAACGAAAAGAGGTGAGCTTTCTCTTTTGTCACCTTCAATTTCACATGTCGAGCCTTTGAGAAAAATTTCAATTCTCATTTCACAATTGACATATTTGATTTTGGGAATTGGACCATAATTTTTAATCTCCTTTCGTACTTTCATTTCCTCTCTCTCGATCAATTTTTCTATACCAGTAAGATTCTGACAGCCGAGTCTAGATTTTTCGGCAAGTTTCTCTAGCTTTCTCATTCTTCCCCTTTTATCAAATCTTTCTCACTTTCGGTGTCGGTAACCGCTGATCCACTCTAGCTACTAGAAAATGGTCGAAAGTGTTCTATCTTTTAGGTTTCTCCACTTTTTCTTATACTAATTACATTGGTCATTTCCATGTGATACAATATTTTTGCTTGGAAGGTTATTGCTTCGAAAGTGTTTTGTTTTGGAGGTTTCTCCACTTTTTCTTATTTTTGTCACATTGGTCGCTTCCACATGATATGAT
Organism: Solanum medicagineum; assembly: GCA_026153255.1. Taxonomy (NCBI): domain Eukaryota; kingdom Viridiplantae; phylum Streptophyta; class Magnoliopsida; order Solanales; family Solanaceae; genus Solanum; species Solanum medicagineum. The sequence continues at coordinate 19,154 of JAPFFP010000099.1, forward strand.
ATTTTTGCTTGGAAGACTATTTCTTATTCTCTGGCTTTGTCAATGAATTTTGGACCTGAAGGGTGCTGGTTGGACCTTATGAATTTGCAAAAAACACGGGTTCATCAAGAACTTGTTTATGATTTTTGAAGATTACAAGTTTTATCCTCTCAAGCTCGAGGTTCTACATTTTCAAAGTAACTTTAGAGTTGTTCAAATTGCCTTTAATTTTTTATTTTCATTGCTTTCTACAAATTTGATTGTTGATTTATCTACATTTTGCCCTCGATTTACCTCTGCTTGTTGACTATTTGTCTGTTGATCAATTATTTAATATTTCAGTATATCTCATTCTGGGTTAATTTTCTTGGAAACATTTATTTTGAAATTGACTTAACTTTCTCTTCTGTTACTTGTTTATGTAAAAAGTAACTTTTAGGGAGTTTATTAAATTACTCACTATATTTTTTTGAGTTCTCATTGTTGTAAATTGATTATTATGCATTCTGCCTAGCATATATTTTTTTCTGTATTGTATACTATCATATCTTCTTGATCTTTTGTAGTTTAGTGAGTTATTACTTCTTAGCTTAATGGTGTTGGGGTTTGCTAGTGGATTACGGTCATGTCATCGGTTGGGGTTGGAGGCAATGAGTAGTAATGGTAAGAGGGGCACGGGCTTACTTATGTTGAGAGTAGGTTTTTGGAACATAAGATCACTTATAGGGAAGTTCGTAGAATTAGTGAAGAGTCTTAATAGGAGACAAATTAACATAGCATGTGTTCAGGAGACTAGATGTGTAGGTACCAAAGCTTGTGATGTAGCTCTATGGATAGAAATAGAATAGGTATTCTAGTACATGAGGACCTTAGGGAGTATGTGGTTGAGGTTAGGAGGATTAATGATAGAATGATATCTATTAAATTTGTGATCGTTAGTCATATTGTGAATGTAGTTACTGCCTATGCGCCTAAGTGGGAGTGGATGAGGAAGTCAAAAAAGCTCTTTTTGGAGGACTTGGATGAGGTTGTGAGAGGTATATCGAACCCAAAGAGAATCTTCATTGGGGGAGATTTTAATGGGCATATCAGTGCAACTTCTAATGGTTTTGATGATGGTTATGGACGCTTTGATTTTGTAGAGAGGAATGAAGGTGTTGCATACCTCTTAGATTTTGCTAAAGCATTTGAGTTGGTTATTGCTAACTCATGTTTATCGAAGAGTGAAAAACAATTGATTACCTTTTGTAGTATGGTAGCTATGACTTAGATTGATTACTTACTCCTCCGAAAGGGTGATAGAAGCCTTTGTAAGAATTGCAAGGTTATTTTGATTGAAAATATTTTCACTTAACATAGGCTCTAGTGATGGATTTAAAGAGTAAGAGGGATAAGAAGAAGAAGGCTATTTATGCCCAACCAATGATTAGATAGGGAGGCTTGGCTCCTACACTTTCTCGGGTGATGGAAGAAATGTTGGGTAGTTTGGGGGCTCAAAGTAGTAGCGAAAATGTGAACACCATGTGGGACACTATTGCTGGTTGCATTAGAAAAGTAGCTATTGAGGTACTAACTAGGGGTATCAAGAGGGAGCTTTGATGGACATCAAGGTGATTAGTTCTGGAATGGAAAAATTCAAGGTAAAGTGAAGGCTAAGAAGATTGCCTACACAAAGTCGTTGGAGTGCATGGATGAGGATAAAAAATGAAGGCTTAAGGATATCTATTAGAGGGCAAAGTCAGAAGCAAAGATGGTGATTATAGTGCTAAGACAGTGATGTCGCCCAAGTTACACCTCCTTTTAGAGGATAAAGCGGTCATTGCCAAGATATAAAACCTAATCAAGTTAGGGCCGAACGCAAGGGTATACGTGGACTCAAAGAAAATTCATCAATAAGCAATTCAAGAAAATAACCAACTCAATTCCCAAAAGGGGGTGGGTTACAATGTTCAATAAGAAAATAAACTAAACTATCACAAGAGACAATCAATAATGGAGAGCAACTAGGGTATTGTGTTCCCCATGATTCTCCAACTTAGTATCCTTGGATAAACCAATTCAAATCTAGTGTATAGCATGCAAGGCGGTAATTTAAGTTCACCAAACCCTTAGGTACAGGTGAGAGGTGAATTTTACTATGTGTCCAGGCTCATCTACATAGTGTACAATACTAACCATTACTTATAAGTCCTAATCAACCTCCGCTTGGCCCAGTTTGGTTGATTAGACGAGAAGACATCATCGAATCCTGCTAATCAATCTCTTTTTCTATTCATTACTACCTGCATCGGGAAAGTAACACTAGGCAGGTTCTAATGTTGGCCACTATTAGAAAATATGCAAAACGAAGAGAATTAATTAATACATGCACATACCCATGATGTGTTGTCAACATACAATACATTTGATGCTTAAAACTTAGGATTTTATGTGTTCTTAATACGATATTTATGGTTTTTATGTGTTTTTGGTATTTAGTTCGCACGAAAGCTGGTTGGCATGACTTTGAGGGCTAAATTGCTTACTTTTTTGATTTTTGATGGTTTACGGGATCCTCTACGACTTGTAGAGGATTCTATGAGTCGTGGAGTGGGTTTCATGAAGATTTCTAGTGAAAGATGAGATCTGAAGTTCAGCTATACAAGACTTCTATACAAGTCGTAGATCACTCTACGAGTCGTATAGAGAGGTTTCGTGACGAAATTCAACAAACAAACAATTGATGCAGAGGAAGTCTATGAAAGTGCAATACGAGTTATGAATCAATCTATGACTCATAAAGTGGATTTGTGGTAGTAAGTCCAAGATTCAAGAAGCTGAATATGAGACCCAGATAACGACTCATAAATCACTTCATAAGTCGTAAGGACCTGTCATAGAAAGTCACCGACCAATTTTTATATTTTTAGGACTTGTTTGTAATGACTATAAATAGTACTTTTTAGGTTAATTTTGGGGGGAGTACAGTTGAGAACGTCATCAGAAAGTACTTTTAGGGTTTTGTGCTTGGAGACTTCAATTTTTAGAGGAGAATACACTTGTGAATTAATTGGATCTTCAAATCTTGTGATTTTCAATTAACATGGATTTGCTTATTCTTCAATTCAATTGGGTAAGTGTTTAATTATATTTCTCAATTCATAATTTTTTCATCTACCCATAGAATGAGTAGCTAAATCCAAAACTTGGGGTTATGGGGACCATGAAGATCTAACCAAATAAATCCGGATAATTTGCAATTCTTGGAATAGGTATTACATGTATTAATCAATTCTCTTCATTTTGCATGTTTTCTAGTAGTGGCCAACATTAGAACTTGCCTAGTCTTACGTTCCCGATGCAGGTTGTAATGAATAGGAAAAGAGATTGATTAACAGGATTTGATGATGTGTTCTAGTTTAATAAACCGAACTAGACCAAGGGAAGGTTGACTGGGAACTATGGTGAAATTCGCCTCTTACCTTTGACCAAAGGGCTTGGTGAACTTAAATAACTGTCCTGCATGTTATACTCTAGTCGAGAATTGAGTTATTCGGGGATATTCAGTTGGTGAATCATGGGGAACACAATTCCAAGTTGCTCTCTATTATTGATTGTCTCTTGCTTTAGTTAGTTTAGTTTATTTTCTTGTTGAATATTGAAAACCCCACCCCCACCCTTTCGGGGAATTGAGTTATTAATTACTTGAGTTGCATATTGGTGAATTCGTTCTGAGTCTCCGCATTCTCGGTAGGATTCGACCCTAACCTTGGTTAGATTTTTTATATTTGATAGAGACTATTTTATCCTCCAAAAGAGAGGTCTAACTTAGGCGTGACCAAAGATTATGGCGTCTTTGCCGGGGGATACAACTAAACTTAATTGAATTCACTAGTAATTGTAATTCAAGTGTTAATCCTTAGTTCCCTTGCATTTTAGTTTGTTTTTGTTCCTTTGTAGGGTATACTGCTAGTGATGACCAATACTAGGAGTCAAGGAAATCCCTTAACTCTACTTGATCTAGAGATCCAAAGAATTACAAGAAGAATGGCCTAAGAAAATGCTAATATCATGGGTAATACAGCCTTGAATCAGAATGTTAATGATGAAGATCGGAATGAAAACCCACCTACTTTGGAGAATATTCCACAGCCTCAAGATTTCAATGACAATGCTCACTGGTAGAATCAATATAGGTTGAACCCTATGGCTATAGATATGACCGGGGCTATTGTGTTGCCACCACTACTGGCTGTCACAAAGTTCACAGTTTCTAGTGGGTTGCTTTAGATGCTGCAGAACCATGGGTTATTTGCGGGCCTACCATTAGAGGATCCACATAGCCACTTGCACAATGTGGTGTTTGCTTGTAAGTATGTGATGGGGACACAAACTTATCTATGGATGCTATGGAATTTCGTGATTTCCCATTGTCTCTTACGGGCAATGTTGCATTATGGCTATCTAAGATTCCACAAGGTTTGATCACCAGTTGGATAGAAATGCAAAGGGCTTTCTTAGCAAGGTACTTCATTAAACCAAACAGGCTTAAAATGGAGGACCAGATCAATAAATTCAAGTAAATCCATGGGGATTCAATGCTTGATACATGAGAGCGATTCAATAGATGCTTCAGGAACACACTAGATCTTGAGATTCTTGGGAATGTCTGGGTGGAAAATTTCTATCGAGATCTAGATGCTAATAATCAATCAAGTGTTGATGCCCTCTTAGGAATTCAGTTTGTAGAGCAACCATTCACAAAGATTCTTGAGCACATGAACATGGTAGTCAAATCCAACCATGTGTGGAAGCCTAGGAATAGATATCTAACGAATTGTACAAGCACTGTTGATAGGAGTTCTAATCAAGAAAATGTATCCCTGCAAAGTTATGATAAGGAAGATAGGAACTCAAGAATTGAGGGAATGCTTGACTAGTTGTTAAAGAGGGAAGATACTGAAGATGAGACATTGAAGGAGATCAAGTCCGATATTATCAAGATAAACTTTTGCGTGGACCAACACTCTGTGCCCATTCAACATCTAAATAGTAAGTCTAGAAGTGTGTCAATGCAACTGGATTAGATTCAACAAGACATGATGTCAAGTACCAAAAAAAGAGGCAGAAGTTGGTGATGATGATGCACCAGAGCTTGAAGAAGTCTGATTACTCAAGCAAGCTTACTCGTGCCATGACAGTAAATTAGGCGCTACTTGGGAGGCAATGCAAGCATTTTGATATTTTAGTTTAGTTTTGAGTTCATCTTCAGTTTTTGCATTCTTAGGTAATTGTTTGATTGTGTTTTGATTGCTATTTTTAATATTGGGTTGGTTGCATATCCGGTGCAAGTGAATTTTATAAAGAGTATGCAAGTAAAAGACTAAGGTAGTAGATTTTGCTGAGGAATGCATCACGTACAAATTTTTCTCTAGTGATGAATTTTACGAGTCACATTGCACTTTACGACTCATAACCCCATCTCATAGAGATGTCCAATGAGTTTGAACAGTGTGCACTCAACCCACGAGACAACTTTACGACTCGTAGACCAAACTATGAGTCGTGATTGGGTTGGTGGAACTTAGGTAAGACTCTGAATTTTTCTAAGTATTGAGAGGTCTATGAGACTAGTACATACGTGTCATAGATCCATCTATGACTCGTAGTTAGGGTTTCATAGACCCAAACCCAATAGTTTTAACTGTGACATGGCAAAGGTATAAAAGGTAGGCTCAAATTATTTTGACCCCACTTTTGACCTAATTGACCGATATAGCCCTATATTTTTCCCTCCTTTTATTTTTTGATCAACTTCTGGCAATCAAACCCATTTTCTGGCGTGATTTTCCAAGACCTAGGGTTTTCGCTTTGCCCCTTCTCTTTCTTCTCCAAATTCATCACTATTATTGGTAAGTTCTTGATTTACTTTTAGCCTTTCAAGTTGTTTTATTCTTAATCATGTGATATGAAAATTGTGATGGGCTTGATATTTAAGCATCACATTCATGTTGAATTTGAATGGTGAATGTGAGATTAGAGTTGCCTTTGATTGAATTGCTAAATTGATTCCAAAAATCGGGTATTTTAGGCTCTGTGATTGATTATTGTTGTGTTTATGGGATCATGCTTCTTGTTTGTGAATGGTTTTGAATAGCTTATGAGTGTAAATTAGTTATCGATAACCAAGGAGTATGATAATGTTTGGGCCAAATTGAGATAGTTGGAATTGTAGGGTGATTGATGTTACATCATTTTCAATGGGGTAATTATATGTTGAACATGTTTTGGGTTGGTTTTTATGTGCTTACACGTGAGTGCTTGTATGCTTGCTTTGATGCTAGTAGGATAATGTTTGAAATGATTTTGGGGACCGTGTGATGGACTTAGAAGTACCAGGTACCTGGGATTTCTTGTTCACGAGAGTCTTTTACTACTCGTAGATTGATATACGAGTTGTAATTGCCCCTCTATGGAAATTCCAGACACTTGGTGATCTGAGTATTTACTATACAAGACCTTCTATGAGCCATAGATCACTTTACGACATGTAGATAGGTCTCGTAGATCCTTGCTATTTTCTAATTACTCTCTGGAATTACATATGACCCAACTTTACAACTCATAAAACACTTTATGAGTTGTACCTCGATTCGTAAACTTTTCCAGAGGACATTATTGTTCGAAAGCACTGGTCTACGAGATCATTTTACGAATTGCAGTTCTCAGTACTACTCGTAATGGGGCCCTTGTAGACCCTATCTGCAATCGATTTGGATAAGTTTTTGCTTTTTATTTCTTGATTTTTGGGGCTAATTACGGTTCATTTATGTTTACTTTTCAGATACTATGGCCCCAAAAGGAAATCGCTTGAAGATTGAGGCTTTTAGGAGGAAGCTCAGGGATGAGCCCATAGATGATGATCATTCAAGTGATGATCCAACCTCTCAGCTAAGTGGGTCATTGGAGATATATGATGCCCAGCTTGACTCAAAGATACCTCAACCACAGACTAGAGTTGTTGCCAGGCTTAGGTAGCCTTAGGCTCAGAGTGATAGTCCTTCCTAGTCTGAAGAGGAAAGTAGTGAGGAGGTGAGGAGTAGCATGCCCCAGATGACCCCTTCTAGGGAGGAGAAAGTTCAGAGGAAGCCTTCGAGGACAGAGAAGATGCAGAGTCCTCTGTCGCACCATCTTCATCATAAGCACAGGAAGCTATTACTCACCGGTGGTGCGTCGAAGGTATGGAGGCCATATTTTTGGAAGTCATGTAGTCTAAGGAGTAGGAAAAACCCACCCATTCGATATATGAAGAGCCTAGTTAATGATGATGGACTTAGGCGTTTCCCAGGTCTGAAGGACACGATGATACGTTATGGGATCGAGTGGTTCACAGAATACTCCCTGATTCTAGTACGAGAGTTTTATACTTCGTACACAGCCACTATCTGGCACGATCTTCCCAAGGGGATGAGACCTATCACTCAGCCTAGATTGACAGAGGTATGAGTGAGAGGTTGGTGGGTCGATATTTCTGAAGAGATGATCTACCGTGTGCTTTTTGGCCCAGAGTATTGTGCCCCTAGATATACAGTTTAGTTTGACTATAGGTTGGGGCATGCCAGAAATTCATTGATTATGAAGGATCGATACATAGGACTTCATTATTGAGATGGGTGGCAAATTATATTGCAGAGAAACATCTGGAACCTGCTTGGGTCACCATCCACACAGAGCCGACTATCAAGGCTTCACTCTCTTTCCCCGCCAAGTTTTGGTAGGCTGTTGTAAGATCACGCATCCGACTGATCTTGGTGGATAACACACTTACACTAGAGCATGCAATATTGGTTTTCAACATTTTGGTTAACTAAGACATTGATTGGGCCCAACTCAAAGTAGAGCAGATAGATGAGTCAGCACTGAAGAGGGCCACATCCATCCCATTTTTGGTTTTGATCTACAAACTCTTTATAGAGTCGCAAGTGGAGATCTTACATCAGCTGGACTAGCTAGTTGAGGCCCAGCGTACTTTGGATCCCAGCCTGATAAAGGTTGATCGGAGGCTGGTGGCACTTCAGCAAGCATAACCTCCTCCAATGCTAGATGTGTTTGCCTTATCGACACCACTTCAGGGTTCGACAACTGCCACCATCACTACTGTTGCTGCTACTATTGATGAGAGACCCCAGTAGCTCGAGGCAGTAGATATTGAGAGGGGTCCTACTACACCTGCCCCTGCACCAGAGGCCACTACTTCACAGCCTTCTACAGCGGGCATAGTCTATGTGTCCGCCATTTCTACTCAGGCCATGGCACAGGGTTATCACATGCTGAGGCCTAGTTATCTCAGCTTATTCAGCAACTTTGGTTATGGGTTCAGTAGGCTATTGAAGACTCCGAGGAGCAGAGTTGGGCATTCACCATCTCTACTATTTAGGAGCGTGTTTCCAAAGTGGATGCCTGTATGGATGCTTTTGAGAAGTGGGTAAAATTGAGGTTAGCTAAGGCTCGGCCTTCAGATTTGTTAGCCATATGACAGAAGATCGAGAAACACAGGGCTAACTTAACATCATCACTTGCGGTGCCCGTGACACTACTAGAGACTAAATCTTCGACGCTGCTATTTGATTTGTCTCTCTCCGGAGTCTTCACAGACTTCCCTTTGGAAGAGACCTTGCACGGATGCCAAGCCAAATGAGAGGAATGTACGTGCAAAGTTTTCCGAGGATGATGAGGATGGGGAGGACAATCTCGAGCTGGCCTTGAGGAAATTGAGGCATGAGGAAGAGATGAGCTAGCTCGTGAGCATGCTCAGGCGAGGGGTATTAGCTCCTCTGGACAGAGTGCAGTAGCTAAGGAGACTACCTACAGGAGGGGGATAGCTAAAATAAGCCACAGACTGGCGCTTAGGTACCAAAGTTTGTTTTTGACCCCTACTTATTCTATTTTTTCTTGATTTGGTGCATTGGGGACAATGCACAATTTTTTCGATGGGGAGTCGGTAGTTATAGGCCTCAGCAAAGTCTAAGTAGCTTATGGTCAAACTACCCCAAATTTTGATCCCGAGGTTTTCTTACCTGTGTTCATTTTCCTCGTGGATATTTAATTTCTATTGAATCAGAAAGTTTAGGATGTTTAGATAATATGTGTACCATATAGTACTAATACTTATGATAATGCCATGTGAGTGTGAGCTTATTTTGCTAGATTCATGCATTTTGTGCAACTTCAGAACTTGCCCTATTACTCTAAGTTAGATTATAGATTCAATGAATTAGGAAGGGATCATAGGCATTTGTTCTCTAATTAGTCCACTTTAGCCTAAAAATGACCTACCAAATGAAGTTTTATCCCTTGTTCCAAATATTTGAGCCTTACATGTACTAATATTCTTTCAAAAACTCCTAATTAGCCTAACCTTATCTAGTGAAAAACCTTCAATGTGGCCATGGTCTATCCTTGAGTATTGTGAACCTTGATTGAGGCAAAAAACCTAAGTTGAGGGTGGCTACCAGAAGTGGCTCTGGCTTGGGAATAGATATTGTGTACTTCAATACAGGCTAAAAACCTAACTTGAGGGTGGTCGGTGTAAGGGTAAAAGCACAAAAGTAAGGTGGTAAGTTGGGAATGAAGAGAAAAAGAAGAAAATCATGTACCGGGTGTAAGAAAAAGAAAAACAAATGCCTCACATTGAGCGCAAAAAGTGAAATGAAGTGTAAAAATGAGGCAAAAGCTGAAAAATGATAAGAAAAATACCCGAAGAAGCTTGAATGTGGAAAACGGGAGGATAAGGTGAAAATGTTAGAGTTGGTAAGGTGAAAGTGATGAAAAACATAGTTCACGAACAAATTTTAGTCACTATTTTCCAGAAATGCCATACCAAAGCCCCCTGAGCCTATGTTACGTGCCTAGACAGTCCTAAAGTGATCCTAGTCCAGTTGGTTAATCAATCTCTTTTCCTATTCATTACTACCTGGATCGGGAAAGTAACACTAGGCGGGTTCTAATGTTGGCCACCATTAGAAAACATGCAAAATGAAGAGAATTGATTAATACATGCATATACCCAACCAAAGAATTGTAAATTATCTGGGTTTACTTTGTTAGAACTTCATGGTTCCCACAATCCTAGTTGTGGATTTAGCTACTCATGTAATGGGTAGATGAAGAAATTATGAATTGAGAAAACATAATCAAAACTCTTATCCAATTGAATTGACAATCAAGCAAATCCAATATGGATTGAGAATCACAAAATTTAAGATCAAATTAATTGACAAGTGTATTCTCCTCCAAGTATTGTGATCTCCAAGTACAAAACCCTAAAAGTACTCCCTAATGACGTTCTCTACTTCACTCTCATGAATAATAACCTAAAATTACTATTTAGTAATTACAATTAAGTTCTAAAAAAATAGAAAAACTAGTCGGTGGACTCAACGAAAGGTACTTACGACTCAGTGTCTTCTGCAGCCGTAATCAGGGTCTAATATTCAGTTCTTGAGATCTTGGACTTCTCTTTTACGAACCATCTTCACGACTCATAAACTGATTTACAACTTATACTTTAGACTCATAGGCTTCAACTACTTCAACTCATTCCTCTTCGGAAATCTTCATGAAACCTATCAATACAACTTGTAGAATGCTCTACGATCGTATATAGGTCTCGTGGACTTGAACGTCAGATCTCACCCTTCACTGGAATTTGTCACAAAACTACCTCTATGACCCATAGACTGCTCTACGACTCATAGAAGCCTCGTCAATCACCAAAAATCAGTAAACTCTGTAATTTTGCCCCAGAGTCATGAGAACCTGCTTTCCTACAAAACTAAACACAAAAAACACATAAAAACCATAAATGTCGCATTGGGAACACACAAAATCCTAAGTTTTAGGCATCAAAAGTGTTGTATTTTGGAAACACATCAACACCCTCAACTTAAGATTGTTGCTTCTCCTCAAGCGACGACTCAATCTATATACATAATACTGTAACACACAGACCTCAACTCAATGGCATACATCACATAAAATTTAAACTCAGGTACCCAAACCAACATTTCAGAGCAAGATCAGATATCTATTTAGTGAACCAAAGCACGCCGATGCATATGATAACACAACTATCACAAGCAAGGGAATATCAATAGTCCACAATCACTAAACAAGTCAAATGCTAACAATGCAATGCGAATGCCCTTATAGAAAGAAGTCTACTTTTGACACTTACTGACGAGTTCACATTTATCTTTGGGATTGTGCAAAAACACTCACCGTCACAAATGATATTCATTCATAATGAATAATGGCATACGCTTTCTATACTTATGACTTAGACCTTGAACTAATTGGACTAGGATCACTTTAGGACTTTCTAGGCTTGTAACGTAGGTTCAGGGGGCTTTGGTATGATATTTTGGAAAATAGTGACTAATGGCCCTCCTTGAATCTGCGGTTTCCACACTTTTGTCTCACCAACTTTGTCTATTCTCCCTTTTTCCTTATTCAAGCTTTTCCTGGTGCTTTCTTCTTATATTTTAGCTTTTGCCTTATTTTTACACTTCATTTTGCTTTTTAGCTCAATCTAAGGCATCTTTCATTTTTCTTACACCTTGTACATGCTTTTTCTTCTTTTTCTCTTCTTTCCTAACTCATCTCCTTATTTTTGTGCTTCTCCTTTATATCGGCCACCCTCAACTTAGGCTTTAGCCCATAGTGAAGTACACAATATCTATTCCCCGAACGAGGGCCACTTTTTGTAGCCACCCTCAACTTGAGGTTTTTGCCTCAGTCAAGGTTCACAATGCCCAAGGAAAGACCAAGGCCAATTTCAAGGTTTTTCACTAGACAAGGTTAGGCTAACTAGGTGTTTTAGAAATAATTGGTACATTTAAGGCTCAAATATTTGGAACAATGGATAAAACTTCATTTGGTTGGTCATTTTAGGCTAAAATGGACTAATTAAAGAATAAAGGCCTACAATCCCTTCCTAATCCATTTTATCTACAATCTAGCTTAGAGTAACAGGGCAAGTTCTGAATTAACACAAAATACATGAATCTAGAAAAATAAGCTCACACTCACATGGCATTGCACAAATTATGAACAAGAAGCTCATAAATCATGTTTCATATCTCAAATTACCCTCACTTATCAGAACAAATATTGCCAAACACCTAAATATGCATAGTTGCCATTTAACTACTAAAAAAAAAATTTGGTGGGTACCATTTTTTCAAAATAAAACATATAAATATGGTATATGCCATAAATTTTAGTACTATATGCTACAAATATTATCTAAACATCCTAAACGTTCCAGTTCAACAGAAACTAAATATCCACGAGGAAAAAGAACACTGGCAAGAAAACCTCGAGATCAAAATTTGGGGTAGTTATGAACCATAAGCTACTCAGACTTCAGTAAGGCCCATAACTACCCACACCCCATAATAAAAGATGTGCATTGTCCTCAATGCACAAAATCAAGCAAAAATATAATATAAGGGGTAAAAAACATACTTGGGGGCCTAAGCGCTGGTCTCGGGCTGAGTTTGGCCACCGTCTCCCTATGGGGCAGACCTTCATATTTAGTACTCTATCCGAAGGGGCCAATACCTCTCGCCTTATCATGCTCATGGGCTAGCCTCATCTCCTCCTCGTGCCTCGATGTCCTCAAGGATAGCTCAGATCCTCCTCCTCATCCTCCGAGAGCTTTGCATGTACATTCCTCTCAACTAGCTCACCTTTATGAGAGGTCTCTTCCTATTGGAAGTCTGTGTAGGCTCCTCGGATCAAATAGTGATGCCGGAGATATCATCTCTGGTAGTGTGACTGGCACCGCAAGTGATAATGTCATGTCAGACCTAAGCTTCTCCATCTCTATTAGCAAGGTTGACAAATCTGAAGGTCGGGCCTCAGCTAAACTCTTCTGAACCTGTTTCTCAAAGGCATCGATGCAGGCATTCACTGCAGAAACATGCTCCTGAACAGTAGAAATAGTGAATGCCCAGCTTTGCTTCTCTGAGTCTAAGATAGCCTGTCATACCCATGGCCTAATCTACTAAAAGAAATAAGTCAACAGAGACTCAACATATAATACTCTCCGCGCCATGGCCTAAATAGAAATGGAGAACACATAGACCATACCCAGTGTAGGAATGTGTAATGTATTGGACTCTGGTGCGGTAGCAGCTATAGTAGGACCCCTTTCAATGACTTCCTTGCGCTGCGGGGGTCTCTCCTCTGTTGTAGCAGCAGTAATAGTAAGGGCAGTCATCGAACCCTCAGGTGATGGCACAGGTGCAAACATCTGTGGTGGTGGTGGAGGTTGTGCTCGCCCAATTGCCACCGGGTTCTCATCATCCTTGATCAGGCTGGGCTCCAAAGAATACTGGGCCTCAGCTAACCAGTCTAGCTGGTGCAAAATCTCCACCCTGGACTCAGTACAGAGTCTGTAGATCAAAATAGGAAATGGGATAGAGGTGGACCTATTCAGTGCTGACTCATGTATCTGCTCTACTATGAGTCAAGCTCAATCGTTGTCATAACTAGCCAAGATGCTAGCAACCAATATCGCATGCTCTGGCATAAGTGTATTATCTGCCAAGGTCCGCCAGATGTGTGATCTAAAAATGGCCCACCAAAACTTGGCAGGGAAACTGAGAGAATCCTTCACTATATGCTCGGTGTGGGTGGTGACCCAAGCAAGCTCTGGACCCCGCTCTGCAATATTATTGGCCACGCATCTTAGATGTGAGGTCCATTGTACCGGATCCTTCATAAATAATGAGTTCCTGGCCTGCCCCAGCCTGTGGTCAAACTCTTTTGTGGATCTAGTGGCACGGTACTTGGGACTAGTAAGCATGCGGTGGATGGTCTCCTTAGAAATGTCGACCCGCCAACCTCTCACTTGTATCTCTGTCAACCTGAACTGTGTGAGAGGTTTTTTCCCCTTGGGAGGATTACGCTTAATGGTGGCTGTGTATGATGCTTAGAACTACCTCACCAAAATCGGGGAGTACCATTCAAGTGACTTTCTCAGCCACATCAACCCAAGTTGTATCATCGTGTCCTGCAAAGTGGGGAGATAGCTCAGTCCATCAGAAATCACCCGAGGCTCCTTATATATAGAATAGGTAGGCTTGCCTCGTTCCTTGGGTTTTGTACCATCCAAGAATATAGCCTCCACACCCTCGATGCACCACCAGTTAGCATGGGCATCTGGTGTTGATAAAGAAGATGGTGCATCGAAGGACTCAGCATCTCCTCCATCCTCAAAGCCCTCCTCAGAATTTGGCTCCTCTCTAGAAGGAGTCATTTGGGGCATGTTACTCCCACTCTCGTCACTGCCTTCCTCTTTAAACTGGGAAGGACTATCAACTTGAGCCTGAGTACGACCAGTTCTGCTGTTGCTATCCTGATATGTGGTACCTCATCCTTAGGGTCGGGTGAGACATCGAGGAACCCGACCCTGAGGATCTCTAGTAACCCACTCAATTGAGGGGTCTACTCAATATCTGAAGGATCATCATCTGTAGGCTTATCCCTGAGCTTTCTCCTAAAGGCCTTGATCTTTGAGCGATTTCCTTTCAAGGCCATAGTACTTGAACTAATAGACATAAACACACCACAATTATCCCCAAGAATCAAGAAATAAAATGCAAAAAGTAATCTAAATCAGCTGCAGAAGGGTACAACAAAAGCCTCTTTACGAGTCATAGTGAGCTCTACGAGTCGTAAAGTGCTCTCGCAGACCAGAAGTTCAGAACAATTTTAGACAGTGGAATAGTCTACGAGACCTAGGTACGACTTGTAAACAAGTTTACAAGTCATAGACTGGGGTCGTGGAAAGTTCCAGAGAGTAATTAAAAAGGTCTACAAGACCTATCTACGAGCTGTAAAGGGATCTACGACCCATACTAAGTCTCGTCTGATGAATACTCATAACACAAAATTTTTGGAATTTCACACGAGGGGTAATTATGACTTGTAGATTGCTCTATGGGTCGTAAGAACACCTCGTGAACCAGAAATCTTAGGTTCAAACTCCATCACACGGACCCAAAGAACATTTCAAATATTAATTCTAGCAGCATCGAAGCAAAAACACATGCACCCACATGATTCCACTCATATACCTATATCCCAAGAATGATTCAACACATATTCACTCCATTGAAAAGGATTAAGCATGGAATAACCTAAGTTTCCGTCCATTCCTATATCATTCTCACCAAATCATGCTCCTATGTCATCAATCACCATTGCACAATTATGAATTATCCAATTTCATTCAATCAAACATGGTTGACGATTTCATAGTCAGAACAATTAACAATCTCAAGGTATGACCTAATTTCAGACTTAAATAATCAATTCAGTCTAGGACAATTCTAATTTCACATTCAGAGTTGGTATTCAACAAGAATTTCATGAGTAAACATTATACCCAACATAATCATCAACTCAATCAAGTATTAACAAGGCATATTGATGATCAAATTAAATCAAGAACTAACCACAAGTGAAGACTAACTTGAAGAACAAAAAGAGAGAAGATGATTAAACATGAAACCCTAGGTGCCGGAAATCTCGCCGGAAAATAGATAACAGCCACCGAATTTTGATTAAAAATTTGAGGGGAAGGGGAAATTTTTGGAGATTTTGGTCAATTAAGTCAAAAGTGGGGTCAAAATTTTGTCCCCTCTTTTATACCTTTACTGGGTCGGCAGTTAAAATTACTGGCTTGGGTCTACGAAACCCCGATTACAAGTCATAGATAGATCTACGACTCATAATTCATGGATTCGTAGAACCCTCAACATATAAAAAATTTCATAATCTTACGTAAGTTCCACGAACCCCATTCACGATTCTTAGTTTGATCTACAAGTCGTAAAGTTGGCTCATGGGTTGGAGTGCACAATTATCCTGCTCAATGAATATATCTCTATCAGATGGGGTTGTGAGTCATAAAGTGCAATACGACTCGTACGCCTAGTTGTACAAATTGAACCTGATGCTTTTCTCAGCAAATTCTTCATGAAATACACACTTACCCAAAATGAAACCAACCCAATGTTAAACAAAGCAATCAAAACACAACAAAACAGCTAACTATGAATCCAAAAAACTGAAAAACAAACCTATAACTATGAAATAACATAAAAAACCTTGGGTTGGCTACCTAGTAGGACCTGATTTATTGTCGCGGCACGACATAGACAAGTTGGTTACTAGATTTCACCAATTGCCCAAACATCACTCTTGAGCTCATCTGGATGCTTCATGGACTGGCGGATGTCGGAGACAACTTCTTCATCATTCAATCGAAACCTAAGTTGACCAGCTTCCATATCTACTAGAGCTAGTCCCATAGCTAGGAATGGTCTTCCCTAGATGATTGGAACTTTAAAATCACCCTCACAGTCTAGAATCATAATGTCTGTAGGGATTACGAGTTTTTCCATTTTAACCAATACATCATAGAGTATCCCTACAGGCTTCTTCACCATTCAATCAGCCATTAACAACAGCATGTTAGTAGGGTGTAGGGGCTCCCAATCAAAGATTCTTATAGACCGCAAGAGGCATCAAATTGATACTAGCACCTAAATCACATAACGCCCTTGCGAACTCCACATCACCTATAGTACAAGGTATAGTGAAAGCATCTGGGTCTTCATGATTTTGAACGAAGGACTTAGTAGTGATAGCACTACAATGTTGAAGCTCTGGAGAAAGCTCCTGACTCACAGTGCGCTTCTTGGCAACAAAATGATTCATATACTTTGCATAACACAGCATTTTCTTCAAAGCCTCAATAAGAGTGATGTTAATGGATAGTTGCTTAATCATGGAGAGAAAGTGCTTGAGCTTGACTTCTTCATCACTCTTCTTGAGTCTTTGAGGGGGAGGGGCAGGAGGAGGTTTTGGGACAGACTTCTACCTTTGTGGCGTTTGAGCTGCTTCACTTACCCCATCCTTGACACAATCATCTACTTCAACTACATCCTTATCTTCAACTATCTTCTCATGAACATCTTCTACCTCAATCGGCAGAGGAGGATCAATAATGCTCTTGCCACCTCTACTAGTAACCGCCCTATATAGCCCTTCATTCTTTAGGTTTTACACTGTATTGCTAGGAAATGTACTTTTCTGACGCTAATTCAACTGAGTTGATATGTGACCAAGTTATTACTCATGTTGTTTAATAGACACAAAATGAGACTCTATATTTTGATTAATACTTGAAATTTCAGATTTCATGCCTTTTAGAGTTTCATCTTGTGTCTCGACCTTTATTAACAAGAGATCAAACATCTCCACAATTCTGGAATCACTTGCACGTGTGTCACAATTATGTGGTGGCACATATGGACCATTTCTAAAACAATCTCTTCTACCCTAATCTGCATTTGGAACCCTGTTTCTATCAAAATAACAACCATGGTTGTCTCTAAAAGGTCAATCTCTACCATAGGTTCGACCTTGGTTTCCTTGATCTTGGCACCAATAGTCCTAGTTGGACCCTTGGGCGTTGGTCCAGAAATCCCCGGTCTGATTAGTCACAAAACATGTGTCCTCCTCATAATATGGCTCATCGCACATGGGTGCATGTGGAGGTTGATGAGCTATCATATTTACTCTTCCTTGATTCTATTCATCATCACCTCCATGCTGGTGCGAATTTCAGCAAGTTGTTGCATGATCTCTTCATTAATTTTGGCTTCCTCTGAAGCCACACTAACAGCACATAAACCCTTGTCACGACCCAAGCCTAGGGCCTAGATGTGACACGGCGTATGGAGAACCCAAAAGGACCCCAAGTAAGCCTCTTAACATATCATTACACATCCTTGGTCACGAAAGCAATAAAATATCAATATAAGATTAGAAGCAAGGGTAAAGGGACTAAGGGAAACTTCCATATCATAAACATAAATAAACAAGAGAGTCAAGACTCATAGCGTATATACATAACATGTCCAACAACACCTCAACTTCATAGATAAGAGCAAGGCCCAAGACAAGCAACCGGGCTCACCCTCAAATCAATATATACATAAAAGAAAGATAGTCTTAGAACATAGCATAAGATCATAAACATCATCCGGAAATGGAGGACTCACCAATAAGTTTGAGAGATATCGTACTAGCCACGTGGAAGAGGATGCTATAGGGGGTCTTCAGTTCTTACATCGTGACATAATGTAGGCATCATTACTACGTTTGAATGTACTAAGTATGTAGGATGCAATGCAACAAGTAATAGGCATCATAGTCAAATTGCATAGAGATAAGCAATAGATAACATACTAACAATATGTCATGTATGATGAATGCTTAAGTAAAACGTGCTAGGAAATCATGAATAAGGAATGTGGACTCAATATGTAATACATAATCAAACCCTTCTTACCAACCTTCATGAAATGGGCCAAAAGGGGCCCCCACTTACCTTATGGAATAACCTTTTTGGAGAGTATTGTCGATACCCCTATCGTATGACATGGTCTTTTTGATAGGTAGTATACGACGTCCCCAACTTTACAATATAATCTTTTGGGTAGGAGTCGTGATTCATTCTACCTTACGGCATGGCCTTTTCGATAGAATGTCCACACCTTATGATATGATATTTTCGGTGGACTACATTAGTCTTTCTACCTTATGGTATGGCCTTTTCGGTAGGGTGTTCATAACTTACGATATGGTCTTTTCAGTAGAGACCATTAGTCATTCTACCTTACGACATGACCTTTTCGATGAGATATCAATACCTTATGATACGATCCTTTTCGGTAGGAACCATTAATCTCTCTACCTTACGACATGGCCTTTTCAGTAGGAATCACAGGACTAGCTCATCAAACCATTACATTTCAAGCATTAAGGAAAGACCTTCTCCATTTTCTCAAGAGCATAACAAACATGAGAAACGAACAATCTACTTGCATCACCATAAGTACTTTTTCATGGAAATGACTCATATAAACATTTCTATAATCATCATAAAGTCATTCAACTCATAAGACAAGCATTAGACGTTCGATCCCTCAATAAACCATAACCGGACATTTTATCGAACACTTGGCGGGTGTGTAGTGCTAGTATAAAACCATGCAATTCAAGAGTGAGATCATGCTAGAAATTTTAATGTAAAACCTTCAATAGATACTTGGTAACACCCTCAAGCAATATACATCAAAATCCTTCATCAAATCTTACAATAGGTCTTAGATTCATAGCTCAAAACATGCTAAAACAATCACAAATTCATAAACCCCAACATAGTGTGCAGTGAATTTCATAATGAATAAGACCCATGAGTAAATCAACTTTAAATCATGCAAATTTAAGTAAAAGGAAGCTTAGGCATCATGGTCAAAAAGAACCCATGAAAGAAACCCACAAACCTATGCTTTGGAGAATAACTTAATGAAGATTGGAGATGGAGACTTGAAGCTTAAATGAGAACCTTAAGATCTGAATGAGTTTTGAGACTTGAACTTAGGAGTGAAATTTTCGGCTAAGTGTTTGAATGAGTATTGGGGAATATTTAGAATGATTTGAGAGTGAACAATGGCTAAATATAGGTATTTTCACATGTGGGGAGGCTTAGGACGAAGACTCAAAAGCCTTGGACCAAACAAAAAAACAGGACAGGAAATTACACTGAGGTGCGTCGCACCTGTAACGCGGATTCCTCATTGGAATTCGACACTTTGAAATTTGAAATTGTGAAACGTTCGCTCTAAAATTGGGGTTAGACCCTTTTCCCACTAAATTTTGCTCCTAAAACATGAATATGAAGTCATATTTTCGATATCGCCACGGATTTTTAGACATGGAAATTATGATTTTGGGCACTTCCGAGGAACCTTTTCGGGCACTTTTTGGGGTTGTTTATATATCTCCCCCTTAGGAACATTCATCCCCGAATGTCAAAGAAATGTACATAAGAAGAGTAATTATGATGAAATAAGCCCCAACAAGAATATAACAATACACTTAAACACCATTTTCAAAATCTCAATATAAGCATTAAAATCATCATGAACTTGTCAGCATAAACATGAATGCATGCAATGACATAAGGGCTGAAACATATTGCCGGTTTGCTT
Source organism: Solanum medicagineum (assembly GCA_026153255.1). NCBI lineage: Eukaryota > Viridiplantae > Streptophyta > Magnoliopsida > Solanales > Solanaceae > Solanum > Solanum medicagineum. The sequence continues at coordinate 39,250 of JAPFFP010000099.1, forward strand.
TTCTTTTAGCAATTTAAGGCGAAATCGAGTGCATTCACTTGAAGACTACTTGGAATCATAAAAGAAGTTGACGTGTTATCATTTGCTTGAATTGAACAAAAGAGATACAGATATTGCTCCACCATACCCGCTCTGGTTCCCCGAGAGACACTTTCAACTTCATGATCCTTCCAAAGGGCCTTTCCACCCTTCCATCCAATACCTCCACAGGGACCTTCTCCTAAGCCAACTTATCGTCCTCAACGTCCACAACCCCAAGAGTCTTATAACACTTGGATGACCAACCTACCTCCTCAATCCTAGAAACATGAAGAACTGAACGAACCACATCCTTATCCAAAGGAACCTCCCCTTCGTATGCAACTTCACCAATCTTCCTCAACACTCTATAGGGACTTCACAAACCATAAGCTCAATTGTCAACTTAAACACACATAGTCCATTATAGCACCTAGATCACCATCTCCCCTTGGGAGAAAACCTCCACTTTATCAACCTTCACCAAGGTCTTCAATTCTAACAAGGCGTGGTCACATTCTTGCTTTGCTTCCACTTCATCAACCAAGAAAGATCTAAATCCATTAGTCATCACTACACCGCCATAGTCAACCTCTTCTAACCTAACTCCCACTTTAGCCAACCAATGGACCTCTCCAACCACCCTATTGTAACATCACGGATTCCTACCTTCCACAATTAGCAAGCAACCTCATATTCACCAAAAAAAATCCACAACATCACTTTCAAATGATCCACAAGCTCTCCCTCACCTCCGAAAACAAACTAACCCATCATCCACAAGGGCCACCACAAACATAACACAAGGTAGGGATTAAAGACCCTATTCATGAGACCTATAGACATAGTTGGTGCATAAGTCAAACCAAAAGACGCTACCCCACATTCAACATACCGAAAAGGACATTCACTAGCTCATTGTTCACCAGAAACAACTCAACAGAAATAACTTAGGCTCAACACTCCTAACTCTTACAATAATAATTGCAAACCTTAGAGATCAATTGTACCTTAAGATAAGAAATGGACTTACCCCTTGACAACCACCTTACAAGCCCCCACTCAAAGACGGGTATATTAGGGAATTGAAAAATAACTCTACGGTCCCCACAATCAATGGAGACACAATATATATGCAACAAATCCATCCCAAGTATGACACCAAAATCCACCACACAAAATTCAACAAATCACAAGGCAAGGCCCAATGCAATATGAACATGGATTAATACATATGAACTTTGTAGCAACAATAGACTTAATAAAGGGGGGGTGGAGGTAGACACCAAAATTTCACAAAGCAACTCGGGACACACACAAGAAGTCCAGTAGCAACCAAAAAGAACAAAAAAAGAAATGGTGACACAATAGACCCATCAATGCATACTCATCTAAGTCAAAGGAATTTCGTCATACCGGTAGCAACATTGGGTGCCTTATCTACCCCTTGCCTCCTTTGAAGAGCGTAGAACCAATTACTTAAAGCATCACTTTGATCAAAAGCACCATCTTTACCCTTGTTTCGAGTATATGGCCAATTCAAAATTTTGTGGCCCATTTCACCACACCCAAAGCATACCCCGTGTTCCTCGAACATGTACCACCATGTTTCCTCCCAAATTTTTGGCATCTAGGATGAGTCACCCCATCATCTCCTCTGGGCCTTGGGTTTGACACTCCATTCTTAGCAACCCACTTGTTTGGAGCATCATCGAACTCTATAGCTTGAGAGTTACCATCAAATTGAGCCCTCTTTGACTCATTACCACTTTTTTTCCTCAACTTCTCCTGATCCATTTGTTCAGCATAAGTCAGTGAGACAAATCCATGTCATTAATAAACATAGCGAACTAGCATTCTTCACTCACCAAATCAGAGACACCCATAATGAACTTGTTCATTCTAGCCCTTGGGTCGGCAACCAAGTGAGGAGCATATTTAGAGAGTTGGTTGAACTTGAGGACATACTCCCTTACACTCATTGAACCTTGTTTCAAATATATCAATTCCACCATCTTGGCCTCTCTAAGTTCTAGAGGGAAGAACCGATTAAGAAAAGTAGCCTTGAACTCCTCCCATAGAACCACATTATTGTTTCCCTTTCCCTTCTTCTATTGAGTAAACCATATTTGTGCTACCCCTTTGAGTTGGTAAGCTGCCAACTCCACCTTGTCTTTCGTTCTAACACCCATGATGGCCAATACCTTATAAATCTCATCAATAAACTCTTGTGGGTCCTCATCCACCTTTGATCCATAGAACTCCGGTGGGTTCATCCTCGTGAAGTCTCTCACCCTAGATTCTGGAGTAGGAGCATGAGGGGCTTAGGCCCCTTGCTTAACTTGATGGGCCACAAATTGTACTAGCAAGGTGAGAGCATCCCAGAGCTCTCCATTGGCCGGTTGCTCCTCGGGAGCGCGGGCTCTTCTTCCACTCATGTTAGGCATGATCAACTAGCATGAGAAATAACCATGGTTAGGGGGGAAAACTTACTTCAACTCTATAGCTCGACTTAGAACATAAAGAAGGGAAACATTTCCTAAAACGTCTCATAGCCTCTTACTCATAGTTGTGGTGCACAACACAACCATGAATAAGATTCTAATCCAGGTGGTATGTTGGACTCTGAGAATCTAATAACCTAGTGCTCTGATACAAAGCTTTTCAGGACCCAAGCCTAGGACCTAGATGTGACACGATGTATGGGGAAACCAAAGGACCCCAAGCAAGCCTCTTAACATATCATTAAACATCTTTGGTCGCAAAAGCAATAAAATATCAATAAAGATTAGAAGCGAGGGTAAAGGGACAGGGGAAACTTCCATATCATAAACATCAAGAAACAAGAGAGTCAAGGCTACATGTCCAACAACACCTCTACTAAATAGGTAAGAGCGGGGGCCAAGACAAGAAATCGGGCTCACCATCATAGTCAATATATGCATAAAAGAAAGATAGTCTTAGAAAATACCATAAGATCATAAACATCATCCCCAGAATGGAGTACTTACCAACAAGCTTGAGAGATATTGTACTAGCCATGTGGAGGAGGATGCTCAAGGGAGCCTCCAGTTCCTACATGGTGACATCATGTAGGCATAGAATATGCGTTAGTACATTTGAAAATACTAAGCATGTAGGATGCAATGTAACAAGGAATAGGCATCATAGTCAAAATGCATAGAGATAAGCAATATAAAACATAGTAACAATATGGCTTGTATGATCAATGCTTAAGTAAAACATGCTTGGAAATCATGAACAAGGAATGTGGACTCAGTATGTAATACATACTCAAACCCTTCTTACCAACCTTCATGAAATAGGCCAAAAGGGGCCCCCACTCACCTTATTTTATAACCTTTTTGGAGAGTTTTGTCGATACCCTACATTACGACATCGTCTTTTTGATAGGTAGTATAAGATATCCCCTACTTTACGATATAATCTTTTGGTTAGGAGTCGTAATTCATTCTACTTTTCAGTATGACCTTTTCGATAGAATGCCCACACTTTATGAATGATCTTTTCGGTGGAATACATTAGTATTTCTACCTTATGGCATGGTCTTTTCGGTAAGGTGTCCATACCTTACAATATGATCTTTTCAGTAGGGACATTTAGTTATTCTACCTTACAGTATGGCCTTTTCGGTAGGATATCCATAACTTATGACATGATCCTTTTTGGTAGGAACCATTAACCACTCTACCTTAGGGCATGAGCTTTTTAGTAGAATTCATAGGTCTAGCTCATCAAACCATTACATTTCAAGCATCAAGGAAGGGCCTTCTCCATTTTCTCAAGCGCACAACAAAATGAGTACCCAATAATCTACTTGCAACACCATAAGTACCTTTTATGGAATGACTCATATAAATATTTCTATCATCATCATAAGGTCGTTCAACTCATAAGACAGACAGTGGACCTTAAATTTCTCAATAAATCATAACTAGACATTTTATCAAACACTTGGCAGGTGTGTAATGCTAGTATAAAATCATGCAATTCAAGAGTGAGATCACGCAAGAAAATTCAATGTAAACCATTTAATAAATACTTGTTAACACCCTCAAGCAATATATACCAAAACCCTTCATCAAATCTTACAATAAGTCTTAGATTCATAGCTCAAAACATGCTAAAACAATAACAATTTAATAAACCCCAACATAGTGTGCAGTGAATTTCATAATGACTAAGACCCATTAGTAAATCAGCTTTAGATCATGCAAATTTAAGCAAAATGAAACTTGGGCATCATGGGTGAATGGAACACATGAAAGAAGCCCACATACTTTAGCTTCGGAGAATAACTTGATGAAGATTAGAGATGGAGACTTGAAGCTTGAATAAGAACCTTAAGATCCGGATGAGTTTTGACACTTGAATTTAGGAGTGAAATATTTGGCCAAGTGTTTAAATGAGTATTGGGGGATATTTAGAATGATATGAGGGTGAAAAATAGCTAAGTATAAATATTTTCACGTGTGGGTAGGCTTAGGCCCTAGAGTCAAAAGCTTTGGACCAGACAAAAAAACTATACAGGAAATTACACTGAGGCGCGTCGTGCCTGTAATGCGGATTTCTCACTAGAATTCGACACTTTGAAATTTGAAATTGTGAATCATTCGCTCTAAATCGTGATTAGACCCTTTTCCCTCCAAAATTTTCCCCTAGACAAGAACAGGAAGTCAGATTTTCGATACCGCACACGAGTTTTGAAATATATGAGAATTACGATTTCGGGCACTTCTGAGGCACATTTTTGGGCACTTTTTGGGGTCATTTCACCCTTCATTGAAGCTTTATATCGCTGTCCCCATGTATGATTCATCTTGACTACTTGATTTATACGTTCGCAATCTGTGCAAATGATTGATCTAGAAACATGCCTCCCATAATAGTGTCAATACAAGCCGGATTGTTCTTATCAAGGGCATGGTAGAAGATCTCCAACAAAGCATCGTCAACTATCTTGTGGTCAGGGATACTCTTCAAAAATTTATTAAATTGCTCCCAAGCAATGCTTATAGAATCACCAGAAAGCTGCTCAAAGTTGTTGATCTGGTCCTTCAACTTGAGCTTCTTCGATCTAGGGAAGTACCTCTCCAAAAAGGCCTTCTGCAAATCTGCCCAGCTAGTAATTGAACTATGTGGGAGTTCAGATAGCCATAACCCAGCATTGCCCATAATGGAAAATGGGAAAACACAAAGTGCCATAGCATCCATAGACATATTCTATGTCCCCATCACACTCTTACAAACAAATGCTACATTGTGCAAGTAGCTGTGTGGATCCTTTGATTGTAAGCTCGAAAATAGCCCCCGGTTCTGTAGCATCTGAAGTAACCTAGTAAATACTGTGAGCTTTGTGTCAGCTAGTAGTGGTGACAACATAATAGCTCTGATCACCTCCATAGCCATGGGGCCCAACCTATACTGATTCCATTGGTAAGAATTACCGTCAAACTCCCGAGGTTGTGGAATGTTCTCCAAAGGAGGTGGATTCTCATCCCCATCATTACGGTCCAAAGCTGCATTGGATGAGTTGCTGGCATTTTAATGGGCCATTCTTCTAGTAATTTATTAGATCTCTGGACTAAGTGGAGTTAAAGGATTGCCTTGACTCCGAATGTTGGGCATACACTACTAGTACACCCTGCAAAGAAACAAAAACAAAATTAAAATAAAGGGAACTAAGGATTAACACTGAAATTACTTAATAAATCAACTTAAGTCTAGTAGTATTCCCTGGCAACGGCGCCAAAGTCTTTGATGTCTCCCAAGTTATACCTCTTTTTAGAGGATAAAGCAGTTGTTATCAAAATATAAAACCTAACCCAGGTTAGGGTCGAATCCAAGGGAATATGTAGACTCAAATAAAATTCATCAATAAGCAATTCAAGCAATTAACCAACTCAATTCCCCGGGGGGGGGGGGAGGTTTGTAATGTTCAACAAGAAAATAAACTAATAACTATCACAAGAGATAATCAATGATTGAGAACAACTAGGGCATTGTGTTCCACATGATCCCCAAATTAATATCCCCAATAAACCAATTTAAACCCTTTGGTCTAGGTGAGAGGTGAATTTCACTTTGTGACTTGACCTATCTCCATAGTGTGCAATACTAAACATTACCTAGAATCCCCAATCAACCTCTCCTTGGCCCAGTTTAGTTGATTAGATAAGAACACATCATCGAATCCTGTTAATCAATCTTTTTCCTATTTAATACTACCTATATCGGGAAAGTAACACTAGGCGGGTTCTACTGTTGGCCACCATTAGAAAACATGCAAAATGAAGGGAGTTGATTAATGCATGCATATACCCAATCAAAGAATTGCAGAATATTCGGATCTACTTTGTTAGATCTTCATGGTTCCCACTACCCAAGTTGTGGATTTAGCTACTCATGCCATCTGTAGATGAAGAAACTATGAATTGAGAAAACATAATTAAACACTTAGCCAATTGAATTGACAATCAAGCAAATCCAATATTGACTGAGAATCACAAGATTTAAGATCAAATTAATTCACAAGTGTATTCTCCTCCAAGTATTGAGGTCTCCAAGTACAAAACCCTAAAAGTACTCCCTAATGACGTTCTCTACTATACTCTCGTGAAAAATAACCTAAAAGTACTATTTATATTAATTACAATTAAGTCCTAAAAATAAGAAAATCTGGTTGGCAGACTCTACGAAAGGTATTTACAACTCGTAGTGTTTCTTACGAGGTAGTAATCAAGGACTCGTATTTGGTCCTTGATATCTTGGACTTCTCTTCTACAAACCATCTTCACGAGTAGTAAAATTGATTTATGAGTCGTACTTCAGAATCTTAGGCTTTAACTAATTCCTCTCTGGAAAGCTTCATAAAACCTATCTATACGACTCGTAGAATGCTCTATGATCGTATAGAGGTCTCGTGGGCTTGAACTTTAGATCTCACCCTTCACTAGAATTTGTCATGAAACTAGCTCTACGACCCATAGACTACTCTACAACTTGTAGAAGGTCTCATAAATCACCAAAAACTAGAAAACTCTGCAATTTTTCCCTAAAGTCATGCCAACCTGCTTCCCTACAACACAAAACACCAAAAAGCACATAAAAACCATAAATGTTGCATTGGGAACACACAAAATCCTAAGTTTTAGGCATCAAAAGTGTTGTAATTTTATAACCCAATAGAAAACAGTGTTTGAATGCTTATATGTTGAGCTAGCTAAAAATGGCGAGGAGAACAGATTGTATAGGCTCGCGAAAGAGAGAGAGAGAGAGATAGAATCTCATGACTTAGACTAAGTGAAGTGCATCAAGGATAAAGAGGGAGAGATGTTGGTGGATGAGACTTCCACTAAACAAAGATAGCAAGCTTACTTTCATAAACTCTTAAACAAAAAAGAGGACAGAAATATTGAGTTGGGTGATTTGGCGCACTCAGTAGTTATCGTGATTTGGGTTACTACAGAAATTCTAGATTTGATGAGGTTAGACATGCTAATAGTAGGATGAACAGAGGGAGGGCTGAAATGCCCCAAAAATGTGCTTAAAAAATGTCCATAATCGTAATTTCTAATATCTCAAAATCTGTACATGATATCGAAAATATGACTTCATATTCCTGATCAGGGGACACAATTGAGTGGGAAATGGGTATAAATCTGATTTTAGAAGACCCATAGTGAAAAATAATTTTCACAAATTTATGATTTCCAAAGATAATCCACTCCCTGGCCGCGACGCGCCAGGGGCGCGGAGATGTACATTTTTTTCCTTAAGTTTCTTATTTCGGTCCAAGGGCCTTGGGGTCATAGCCCCATGCCTATATATGCATACAAATACCTATACTTAGCACTTTTTTCAACTCTATATCACTTAAGACCCTCTCAAAACCCTATCCAATACTTAACCAAATATTTCATCCAAATTCAAGTGTCTCAAGCTTGATTCCGAATTTCATGAACTCTATTCAAGCTTCAAGTCTCTTTCAATACTATATCAAAAAAACCCAAGTTTGAGGTATGTGGATTTCATCCATTGGGTTCTTTTCACCCATCGAACTCAATCTCCCTTTTTATGAAAAGTGCATGTTTCCAAGTTGTATCTTATATCGGTATCTTTTATTATAGATTTTGATTACAAGTTATGTTGGGGTTCTATGATATGTTGATTGAATATAGATGTTTATCTATTTCAATCTTATACTATGAAGTGGTTGTGCTTATGATGCTTTTTTTTTAATATCTCAAAATTCATGCAGAATTTCGCAAATTCGAACTCATATTCTTGTTTAGAGGGCAAAATTGTGTGGGCGAACAGTTATCTACAAGGTATATTTTATCCATGTAAAAAACATTTTTTATGATGAAATTTCGCAACCAGTGGCCGCGACGTTGACCGGACGATTCGTAGGTCAAAAATTCCCTTTTTCACTCAAGGACAATTGGGTAATTACCCAATGTCTATATATATGTGAAACCCTCATCCTTAGCCATTTTTCAACTTCAAAACTCACCAAAAAAATCTCTCAAATTCCTCTCTAATCTTCACCCAATCCTCCATCCATTCTCAAGATTTCAAGAAGTTTTGTTGGAATTCAAGAAAATCAAGTCAAGCCCAAGTCCTCCTCAAGTTTTTCTTCATGAAACTCCAAATCGTATGTGGGCCTTCATCCATGGTCCCTTTCACTCATGGATCCCCAAAACTATTTTATCAAATTTTTTTATTCTAATGACTAATTCTTTATGTATATTTTCTATTATCAGTCCATTATATGAAAAATGTTGGAAATTCGTTGATTCTTGATCTAAAACCTCTCAAATTCCTCTCTAATCTTCACCAAATCCTTAATCCATTCTCAAGATTTTCAAGAAGTTTTGTTGGAATTCAAGAAAACCAAGTCAAATCCTAAGTCCTCCTTAAGTTTTTCTTCAAGAAGCTCCAAGTCGAAGGTATGTGGGTCTTCATCCATGGGTCCTTTCACTCATTGAGCCTCAAAACTATTTTTTATCAAATTTCTTGATCCTAATGACTAACTATTTATGGTTATTTTCTGTTATCACTCCATTACATGAAAAATGTTGAAAATTTGTTGATTCTTGATTTATTGATTCATGGATTCCAACTAATGATTGAGATTATGATATGTTTATTACATTAAAGCTTTGTAAGCTATGGCATCTTGAACGACTCTTAAATATTATAAATTTTTTAATGGTTTTCATGATACCCAAATTTAGGCTTTTCAACTATGTTGTTGGGTTGTTTGAATGACTTCTTAAATGACTTTGATTTACCCCTCTCATGTTTCTTATTCTTAAATTCTATGATTTTAAGCTTAAATTCATATGCCCAACATGTTTTGACTAAGTTATGTGGAAAATCTCTGATGTTATGAAGGATTATGGTAGCACATGTGAGTTATGGATGTGTTGATGTTGAAGGAAAATTAAGCATGTTATGAGTTCATGTGAATGTTATAAATGTTATGAATGATACGAAACCCTTTATTTGATATGTATGACTGAGATGGGTTATTCTAGAGATGATATAATTGATGAAATGCATTATCTTAATACATAGTCCTCTTGAGTTACATGATTTAAAATTACATGTATGAGTCCACCCAATTGTCAAGTTGAGTTTGCTAATTTGGAATGATTCGTAATGATGAGGGTTTAATGGTGAAGTTTCTTATGAATAATGAAAATGTTTCGCTATATGTATGCTAGTTCATGAATGTTATAGTGGATGAGGTATATCAAGTATTATGTGAAATTTATTGAGATATATGAAAGCTACGTGCTATTGTAAAGCCCTCCTTATGATGTTATGTTATATAAGTCGTGTATGTCATGATTACCCTCATGTTTGTATGTCCAATGGGACTAGTCTTATGAAATTTAGCATGAATGAATAAAAGAAATATGATTCCCCACCTAGTTATGATCATAAGCCTATGATGACCTATTAGTAGAGTGATATCAAATGATGACTCGTTAGTAGAAAGATATGATGATGATGCTAGCCGATAGTAGAGGCTTAGACAAGGTATATGAGCTATCCTTATGATGATGATTAATGTTCAAAATGTTTATCGGACAGGTTAGTAGAATTCCCCTCCATTGTTTTACAAGGCTTATGGGATGGGTTAGTAGAATACCTCTCCACTAATGAATTTCATGATCCCTCCCTATGATTATTCCATGAGAGTTTACTTAGAACCAAGTGGACCTTGGGATGGATGCGGAAGCTCCCCATTAGAAGAGGCGAGAGACCGTTTGTAGAATCCCATTGTCCCATAGCTACATGCCACCATAGGAAATTGGGATCACCTGCTAGTAGAGGTTGATTTCTAGACCAACCGATAATAGAGATTGCTTAATAGCAAAGCTTTTGTGGATCCACTTAGGCATCTTAGGAGGTCTCCTTGGCAAGTGACTTCCCCCTTTCCTCCGGTGTAGTGAAAACATCAGGACTCTATGGCTTAGCTCACATAGTTTATGTCTGTTAAAGGTTGCTCTCACACATATTCAAGTGCTCCTTATTGTTCTAAGTTGTCCCTCTTATGATGATTAAATGGTTCCTTTATGTTATGTACAAAGGTGATTTAAAGTTCCTATAATTCTTTGTTTCACAAATTCAAATGGTATTTTTCCAATAAAGGTACATGATGGTTTCTACAAGTCTGTAAGGTGTTCTCCGTTATGATTGCCAATGTTCCTTGCATAATAAAATAGTATTTAATGTAAAGTGATGTATTTTTCACCCAAGAATATTAATACTTTAGTTATGTATGACACCTTGTATATCTCACTATCTTTTATGAACTCCCCAAAGCTTTATGGTATATGTTATATTGATCCATGGTTTTCCTTATATATGCTCATGTCCCCCTCATGTCCCTAAGATATTCTCTTATCATGATTTATAATGGTTCTTTCTTATTATGACCTACGCAGTATTCCTCACCCTATAGTACAAGGTATATGGACGAGCTACTCATGCCACTTTATTATGCTTTTTATGAGTTATGCAAATATGATTACCTCCACGTATGTTTTACCTTAAGCATTGATCATGCATGACATATTGAGCTTACGTATTTGATTATTTTTATGCATTTTGATTACTATGGCTTGCTTCCTTTGTTGCATTGCACCCCCATATACATCGTACATTCCAAGTACTAAGTATGTAGGGACTGGTGCTCCTCGATATCCTCCACCTAGCTAGCTTGAACTTGTGAAGATTGTGTTTGTGGTGAGTCCTACAGTTCAGAGATATCCTACTTATCTCTTACTCATGTTGAGACTTTATCCCACTTTACTTTCTAGTTTGAGCGTGAGCCTTGGACATGTCTTGGCCCACGTCGGTGTTGTTACATACTATACTATGTACCTATAATTTGATGTTGAGATTTTATGGAGACTTATTCCTTAGAACCTATCCCTTATGTGATGCTATTTGATGCTATTGATTATGGTGGAAAGTGATGAAAGTCCCAAGTACCTAAATTGCCCCTCAGCGTGAGTCATTCTTACCCGCACCTTAGACTTATTTGCTAAGTGATTCATGTTTATCCTCTTCCCTATAACATCCCTATAGCGTGAGTCCAAAGCACCGTTTCCCTTAGAAATTATTTTTTATGTGCTTATTTATCTTTTATTGTTTCCGTGAAATCAAGGATGTCCAAATGATATGTTAACAGGCTTGTTTAGGTTGCCTTCGGGCTTCCCTTTCGCCATTTCACCTCTAGGCCCTAAGCATGGGTCAAGACAGTTCAACTCGTCCAAATTTGATTTTGTAAAGTCGTACTAGCTACTTATTATCTTAGCTAACAATTCAAAGGATCAAACTCATAAATCAAATCCCAATCCTTTATAACCTTATCCAGACCTCACGTGATTCAAATTCCAAGTCAATACTCAGGAGTTCTTGTGGCCAAATTCTTTCATCATTTGTATATCCATAATGATGGGAACATGTTTAAATTATTACTAATCATAATTTACATACATAGGATAATTTTTTAGTAGTGCAAGTGGAGATTCTTTAGACAATTTTATCTTAAGAGGTTGCCATTATAATAGGGTCAACCTCTTAGTAGACAGTGGCGTGCCAAGGTACTTGCAATGTAGTCTTTAGTAGTATAGCTATCATGCCCTGGGATGGTACCCTGGGCATAACTGGCACACAGAAATTGTCGTTAGTCCCCAAGCGAACCACCTGACCTCATTTAATTCGTTCAGTCAATGGATCAACGGAAGACGTTAGAATACATAAAAACAGGCAACTCTATCCTATCACATCCTCATCAAGAAATACCGGCCATAGGCCACAAGATTAGTCATCAACATTCATAAGACAAGATAAACCATGAAGAAATCTCAATTCATAAAGAAAAGGGAAATCCCAATATCAAACCATCACCTCTATGACTATGAAGAATCCCAACATCAAACCATCACCTCTGTGTCTATTAAGCTTTTATCTTTGTAGTCTAGGAAGGTACCATGAAAGGCTATGTCTATGACAAACTTAAAGAGTAACTCAAAACATCAAAAAATGAACTAAAAGGAATCCTCCGAATGAGAGGGAGGACTCACCAAGTCTCTGAAGCTAGAAGTCTCTGGACCTCAACGAATTGTCTGCTGAAGTCCTCTGTCCACTAAATCTGCATCGTGAAATAATGCAACGCCAAATAGCATTAGTATGGTATGTAAAATAGGCAAAATGTAAACCGTATAGACAGAATAACACGGAATGTCATCAACTCATTAGGTACTCACATCAGCTCATGATAAGGAGTAGGATAGTATCACATCAACATCACTCAAGACTCATACAATCACATGAACATCAGAGTCCTATCAAGATGAAACCTATCTTGGAGTTTATCTAACCAAAAACTATAACCTATGAGCTGGTGAAGATACAACAAAAGCGATGTCGTTGCCACGTCCGTCCAATACCTTGCCGGGGTAGAGGATGTATCTATCAGTGGATCCATAAATCTATCAATTCCTCTTTTGGGACTAAGGAAACATCCATTTTTCACGTTCCAATCCTCTCCTACGCTGGACACGTAGTTAATGAGTACGAGTGGGACTCACTTTTACTCATTTCGATGCTCAATACTCCTCCCAGTACTTAACATGCTCATAAACTATTAAACATTAAGATTTCTCATTACTTAGTCTCCTTTGGAGAATGAACATCAACTCATCTCATCATCTATCAACTCAAGGAGTTAGAAACATTCTTTGAGATTAAATTCAACCTCTTTAAGACTGTAAGGATATCAATCTTATCAACATCAATCATCAACACATTCAACTCAGGACCCAGACCACAATAAGTAAGCACACCCCTATGGTCAAGGCTCTAGACATCAACTCCTAATTCATTCGTGTAATTCTTAACAAAGTAACCATGTAGGGTTTATATATTCATTCAAATAATACATTTAAACAAATAAGTCAAGTTATGATGATCATCAACTCAAGAAAATATATGTAATGTAAAAGAGTTTTTAGAAAAACATTCAAGAATCTTGCAGAAAAAACTCACCACCTTCAACTATTAAAATTCTACAATCAAAGGGGGCACATGGGAGAACAGTCACATGCTTTAGGTAGCCTTACATACTTGGATGAAGATTACTTAGGCTTCTTCAAGGAATTGGACCCGACTCTAGGAATCTTCAAGCTCTCTCTTCTTTCTCCTTCAAGAACCCTCATTTAGAAATTAAGGAAAATGGGTTTTTGAAACCCTAATCTGCTATAAACGACCCTTAAACATGCTTTTTGGGACTTATGATATGTTGGGTAATGACCAAAACACCCTTCCCGAATGAAAAGAATAAAATTTGATCTCAAAATACCATGTCCGTGATGCGCCTGGGGCGCGGACATGTGTATTTTCGTGAATTTTTGTTCTTTCCAATTCACGTCAAAACTTTAGCAAAAAAAAAAACATAAGTGTCAGTCCACATTCCGTCCGAGTCACGCCTCAAGCGCAGATTGACACTATTTTCCAATTAGTTAGCAAAATTTATTTTTCGACTCGGTTGCTCAAAAATCAGGTCAAGGCCATTTTCCCACTCAATTTTTCATGTTGACAGCAAATCCAATCTCGAATTTTCCATTGGAGCTTGGGAAGATGCGTTACCCACACGATTCCATTTTAGGGGTAATTTGGTAATTTCATGTGGTGTTACATTATCTCCCCCTTGGGACTATTCATCCTCGAATGATGAGTAAAGGTGGAATTAAGGTACGAGTAGACTCAAGAGTCTTCTCAATACTTACTCGAAAATCTCAAACTCTCAACTATCCATCAACCTCTATAACCTTCACTTAGACTTAAGAATAGAATAAGCACATCAACTCAAAAATGGAAATTTCAATTAAGTTAAGGATAGGGATGTTACCTTCGACATCATCGTCATTTGGCATGAATAGGTGCGGGTATTAGGTCCCCATAGCTTCCTCAGCTTCCCACTTAGCTTCCTCAACAAATTAGTTCCTCCATAGAACTTTGACAGAGGCTATCTCTTTGTTCCTCAACTTACGAACTTGACAATCAAGGATTTGTACTAAAATCTCCTCAGAGGACAGGCTATCTTTTACTCCCTTACTCTCAATAGGGATTTCCATAGCAGGATCTCCCAAACACTTCTTCAGCATCGAAACGTGGAAGACCGGATGAATCCCTCTAGCTCAAAAGGTTATTCCAACTCGTACGCAACCTTCCCAATCCTCTTCATAATTTGGTAAGGACCAATATAGCGAGGACTCAACTTTCCATTCTTCCCAAACTTCATGACTCCCTTCATGGGTGACACCTTCAAGTACACTCAATCATACTAAAAATCTAAGTATCTTTTTCTCACATTAGTGTAGGACTTTTGGTGACTCTTTGCGGTCTTCAAACTCTCTCTAATAACCTTCACCTTCTCCATGGAATAGTGGACAAGATCGGGTCCAATCAACTCAGCTTCAGCAACTTCAAACAACCCAATCAGCGACCTACACCTCCTCCTATATAAAGCTTCTTAAAGGGCCATCTCGATACCTGCATGATAACTATTGTTGTAGGCAAATTTGATCAATGACAAGTGGTCATCCCAGTTCCCTTAAAGTCAAGAATGAAAGCCCTTAACATATGCTCCAAAGTCTGGATGGTGTGCTCTGCCTGTCCATCTATTTGCGGGTGGAAGGTTGTACTTAGATTTACCTTGGTACCCAATCCCTTCTGAAATGATCTCCAAAATTGAGAGGTGAATTGAGCTCCTCTATCCAAGATGATAGACAAGGGAACTCCATGCCACCTCACAATCTCATGAATGTACAATTTAGCATACTCCTCCATCGTATTAGTTGTCTTGACTGCCAAGAAGTGGGCTAATTTAGTCATCCTATCCATGATCACCTATATTGAGTCATGTTGCTTTCGGGACCTTGGTAAATTGGTGATGAAGTCCACATTGATCATCTCCCACTTCTACTCTGGAAATTTAAAGTTCTGAGCTAACCCACAAGGCCTTTGATGTTCAACCTTGACCTGTTGATGATTGGGACACTTAGGAACAAATTAAGTAATGTCCTTCTTCATTATATTCTACCAATAGACTTCTCTCAAGTTGTGATACATCTTGGTGGAGCCAGGATGGACAGAATATCTGGAGCTATGAGCATCGGCCATGATTCTCTCTCGAATACCGTCAACATCAGCCACACACAATTTACCCTGGTATCTCAACACCCCATCTCCCCCTTCAAAGAAAACCATCACTTTTTGCTTGTGAAGAGCTTCCTTCAATTGAAACAAGACAGGGTCTTGGTCTTGCTTTTCCTTCACCTCTGACACTAAGGATGAAGCAGACCCATTTTGAACATTGACCGCGCCTTCATTATTCTCTTCAAGTTATGCTCCTAATTGGGCCAACCTGTGCACTTTCTTAGCCAATTCTTTCTTTCCTTCCTCCACGCGGGCAGTGCTACCAATAGACAACGTGCTAAGAGCATCAACAATAGTGTTAACCTTACCTAGGTGGTAGAGAATGCTCATGTCATAATCCTTGAGCAACTCCAGCCATCTCGTTTGCCACAGGTTGAGCTTCTTCTGACTGAAGACATATTGTAAGCTCTTGTGGTCAGTGAACACGTCCACATGCACTCCATATAAGTAGTGGAACCAAATCTTAAGCGCGAACACCACTACTGCCAACTCAAGATCATGAGGCGGATAGTTCTTCTCATGAATCTTAAGTTGTCTGGAAGCATAGGCTATCATCTTTCCTCTCTACATCAGCACATAACCGAGTCCAACTCTGGATGCATCATAATATATCACAAAGTCTTCCGTCCCATCAGGCAAGGTCAAAACTGGTGTGGTAGTCAGTCTAGTCTTAAACACTTTGAAAACTCTGCTCACATTCATTAGGCTACTAGAACTTGGCCTTTTTCTGAGTCAGCCTAGTCAATGGTGCAGACAAGGAAAACCCATCAACAAATCTACAGTAGTAGCCTGCTAACCCTATGAAACTCCATATATCATTCGGAGAGGTCGGTCTGGGCCAGTTCTTAACCACTTTACTCTCCTGGGCATCCACTCGAATACCATCGCTCGATACAACATGACCTAGGAAGGCCACGGACTTGAGCCAGAACTCACACTTTGAAAACTTTGCATACAATTCATTGTCTTTGAGAGTTTGTAAAACCACTGTAAGATGATTGGCATACTCCTCTTCATCCTTCGAATAATACACAAGGATATCATTAATAAATACAATCATGAATATGTCAAGATACGGTTTGAATACTCAAGTCCATGAAAGCTCCAGTTGCATTAGTCAACCCAAAGGACATGACCAAGAACTCAAAATGGTCATACCTTGTCCTAAAGCAATCTTTGGAATATCACATTCCCTTACCTTCAATTGATAGTAACCCGATCTGAGGTCTATCTTGGGGAAACAAGAGGCATGCTGAATTTGGTCAAACAGATCATCTATCCTGGGGAGAGAATACTTATTCTTTATTGTGACCTTGTTCAGTTGCCGGTAGTCTACACACATTCTGAGAGACCAATCTTTCTTACACATGAATAGGATAGGAGCACCCAAAGGAGAAATACTAGGTCTTATGAAACCTTTTTCTAACAAGTCTTTCAATTGCTCTTTTAGTTCTTTCAATTCAACGGGGGTCATCCTGTAATGTGGGATTGAGATAGGTTGGGTATTGGGGAGAACATGAATCCCAAAGTCAATGTCCCTATTAGGAGGGACTCCTAGCAAATCCTTTAGGAACACTTCAGGGAACTCATTTACAATCAGGACCGACTCTAGAGTGGGGGACTCAACATCGTCAGACTTAACCATATGAGGTAGTAGATACACCCTTTAGATATTAGCTTTCTAGCTCTATCATAGGAGATAAACTTGCCTTAGGTGCAACTAAACTACCTTTCCACTCTAGGACAGGTTTACTAGGGAATTGAAACTTAACAATCTAGGTCGTACAACAAACGGAAGCATAACTGGCATGAAGCCAATCCATGCCAAGGATCACATCAAAGTCAACCATCTCCAATTCTGCCAAGTCAGCCAAGGTATCTCTATGATAAATAGATACTACACAAACCCTGTAAACCCTCTTAGCTATGATAGACTCACAAGTAGGAATGGAAACAGAAAAGGGTTCAAGTAAACACTATGGAAGGATCCTAAATTTACTAGCCACATAGGGAGTTACAAAAGAAAGAGTGGCACCAGGGTCAACCAATACATAACAATCAAAAGTAAAGACTTGAAGCATACCCATAGAAACATCTAGTGTTGCCTCCTAATCTTGACGATTACCCATGGCATAAAGACAATTTGTCCTGCCTCGTACACCCACAGTAGTACCCCTCTGATGATGGCCAGTTGGGAATGCTGCAGAGGAATGCACTCTATTGCTTTCTTCACCTCGTCTCCTCTTCGGGCACTCATACTGGAAGTGACCAGTCTGCCCACATAAGTCACAAGCATCTTTGACAATGCAACACTCACTCAGATGGAGTTTACCACACTTGTCATAAGGTGGTTTTCCCTTCGTACCTTGGGTCGCACTAGCTTGAGATTGGAACCTTGGGCCCTGAAATTCTTGTAACCATATGACTTTTGATCATACCTATTTTATCGGACAGGTGTTTGCTGCAGAGGGTGCATAGTGAGAATACCTCTTTTGAAAGTAGGATTTATCACCTTATTCTGTCTCAGCTGGCTAGGTTCATGCCCTACTGGTTTTGCTTTCCTGCTCATCTACTCTTCTCGATCTTTCTTTTTATCTTCCTCAGTTTACTAGGCATATACCATAATCTTGGAAATGTCCATACTTGGGATCAACAATGCCTCTTTACATTCCTTCTTCACATGCCTACCCAAACCAGACACAAACTTCCTCATCCTTGCCCTTATGTCTTAGACCATCTCAGGACCATATCTAGATAGCTTAATAAACTTGAGACTGTACTCCTTAATGATCATCCCCTCTTGTTTTAAGTTCACAAACTCATCAACCTTCAACTTCCTCAACTCTTGGAGAAATAAATGCTCAAAGAAGGTAGCCTCAAACTCATCCCACTCCGCATGTTCAGCATTTTCACCTCTAGTGTCCATCCATTGGTTGTAACAGAAATTTGCAACATCTTTCAGCTGGTAGGAGGCAAGCTCAACTCCTTCAATCTCATTAGCATGCATGTCCCTCAAGACCTTCCATATATCATCGAAGAAGTTCTGCGGGTGCTCCTCAACCCTTGAACTGTATAGACTAGAGGGTTCATCCGCAAGAAGTCTCTAAGCCTGGTTGCAGCCGTGGACTCTTGTGAGCTGGAACTAGGAGACTGAGGACCTCGAATATTACTCTAGGAGGCCACTAGCTGAGTAAGCATGGTAATGACTCCCCTAAACTCTGCCTCTAAGGTGAGGGCTGGCTATGGCTGTGTAGGGGGCGCCTGTGGGACCTCAACAGTCCTGGCAGGTCGACCCTGTCTCCTGGTCCCTTTCTAAGTAGGGACCTCTGGTTGGGAATTCTCAGCAGCTGGGGTTGAGGTATCTCTCTGAGCAGCAGTTTGTTTTTGGAGGCATATTCTGCAAATGTGTAACACACAAATTAGAACAAGATTTTCATAGAGTTAAACTCTATCGCACGAACTCAGATCAGAGAAAAAGGGTAACACTTCCTAATGTCCTATAGCCTCCTACTTATGAAGTGTGGTGCACAACACACCCATAAGCAAGACTACTACACACAGTCTCCTAGACTCCCTAGGACACTTGAACTATGGGCCCTGATACCAAGTTTGTGACGCCCCGGGAAGGTACCCTAGGCGTAACTGGTACTCAGGGACTATCACTAGTCCCCAAGAGAACCACGTGGCCTCATTTCATTCGTTTAATCAATGGATCAACAGAAGACATCAGAATACATAACAGTGGGCAACTCTATCCTATCACATCTCATCAAGCAGTACGAGCCATAGGCCACAAAATTAGCTGTCAACATTCATAAGACAATATAAACCATAAAAAAACCTCAATTTAGAAAGAAAAGGGAAAATCCCAACATCAAACCATCACCTCTATGTCTATGAAGGCTCTATCTCTATGGTCTAGGAAGTTACCATTACAAGATGGCTATCACAAACTTCAAGAGTAACTCAAAACATAAGAAAATGAAATAAAAGGCATCCTCCGAATGCAGGGGAGGACTCACCAAGTCTCTAAAGCTAGAAGTCTCTGAACCTCAACAATTAGCCTGCTAAAGTCCTCTGTCTACTAAATCTGCATCATGAAATGATGCAGCACCAAATGGCATAAGTACGTAGAATGTATTATATGTTAAACGGGGTAACAGTAAACCATATAGCCAGAATAACATAAAATGACATCAACTCATCAAATACTCACCTCAGCTCAGGATAAGGAGTAGGACAGTATCTCATTAGCATCAACCAAAACTCATACCATAACATCAACATCAGAGTGTTATCAAGATGAAACCTATTTGAGAGTTTCTCTAACTGACAACCATCACCTATGAGCCAGTGATGACACAATGAATGCGATGTCGTTACCACATCCATCCAACACCTTGTCAGGGTAGAGGATGTGCCTATTAGTAGATCAATAAATCTATAAAGTCCTCTTTTAGGATTGAGGAAACATCTATTTTTCAAGGTCCAATCCTCTCCTACGTTGGCCAAGTAGTTAATAAGTATGAGTGGGACTCACTCTTACTCATTTAGGTGTTGAATAATCCTCCTAGGACTCAACATGCTCATAAGCTATCAAACATCAAGATTTCACATCACTTAAGTCTCTTTTGACCAAGGAACATCAACTCATCTCATCATCTGTCAACTCAAAGAGTTAGGAACATTCTTTAAGATCAAATTCAACCTCTTTAAGACTCTAAGGATATCAATCTCATCAACATCAATCATCAACACATTCAACTTATGACCCAGACCATAGCAAGCAAGCACACACATATGGTCAATGCTATAGACATCAACCCTTAAGTTCATTCTTGTAATTTTTAACAAAGTAATCATGTAGTTTATATAATCATTCAAATAATTCATTTTAACAAATAATTCAAGTTATAATGATTATCAACTCAAGAAAATATATGTAGTGTAAAATAGTTTTCACAAAAACATTCATGAATCTTGCAGACAGAACTCATCACCTTCAACTATTAACTTTCTACAATCAAAGACGGCACATGGGAGAACAGTCACATGAATTGTGTAGCCTTACATACTTAGATGAAGAATTACTTAGGCTTCTCCAAGGAATTGGACCCGACTCTAGGAATCTTCAAGCTCTCTCTTCTTTCTCCTTCAAGAACCCTCATTTAGAAGTTAAGAAAAATGGATTTTGAAACCCTTAATCTGATATAAGAAAACCCCTAAAAACATTTTTAGGACTTATTCTATGTTGGGGAATGACAAATAGGCCCTTCTGGTATTAAAAGAGTAAAGTTTGATCCTAAAATACCATGTTCGTGACACGCCTGTGGTGCAGACATGTGTATTTTCGCGAATTTTTGTTCTTTCCATTTCACGTTGAAATATTTTAAAAGAAAACATAAGTGTCAGTCCGTGTTGCGCTTCAGGCGCAGATTGACATTGTTTTTCAATTAATTAACGAAATTTATTTTTCAACTTGATTGCTCTAAAATCGGGTCGACGCCATTTGCCCACTCAATATTTTGTTCTGATCCGGTCTTCTATTCTACATTGGAGTTTGGGAAGATGTGTTATGCACACGATTCTATTCTAGCGATAATTCAATAATTTTGCGGGGTGTTACAATAGCCTGATTGATGACATGGAGTTTTGGATTTAGATAATTCACTGATGATGATTTTTTTATTAGATAATAATTTTTTTATTTTTATTTGCTTGAAAAAAATAAAGAGGAAAACTATATAAAGGAGATACACAATGAGAGATCTGAAGAACGTAATGAAAGGAAAAAGGAGAAGGATAATTGATTTATGTTACTTCCCTTAAATTATTTTGATTGTGGAGATGGAGATGAATCCTAAGATTTTAGTTAAAACGTGATTAATTAATTAATTTAAACATCTTACAATTGACTTATATACTATTAACTATTGTTTTTCATTTGATTGTGGATGATTTTTCAGGTGAGTTTGATCATACATTAATAGAAGAAAACATTAAAGATGGTCATTTAAGTAAGAGAGTATAGAGTATGATGTTTAAATCCCTTTATGGCCTATGTGAGGTAATTAACTAATGATAACTTATATCTACTTACTTAATTTATGGAATATTCGATTTGTTTCAACTTTGAACTATTAATTTTGAGGGAAAGATTTCACTTTTCGCTGGTATTTCTATTGAACTTGTTTGTTGTAATCTACAACAAATATTTCTTTTCCAATCACTTATAAAAATAAATTGAATATATATGTGATAATCCAAAATGAGATATCCGATGAATACGATGGAAATAAAACAACAAAGGACCAATGTAAGACCCCACTTATGGGGGCTAGAGAGTTGCAAGAAATAAGCTTGGAAATTTGAAACTATTGATGTTTATGTAGGGGCTTACGACTCGTAAGACAGAGTACGGCCTGTAAAGTGGGTTAGTAGGACCTGGCAGACTTGATGAAGTTTGGGATCTTTCTAAAGTTCACTCTACCACTTATTAGATGACCCATAGAGTTCCTTACGAGTCGTAGACGGTCTCGTAGATGGGAATTAGAGAAAGGGAGTTTCTGAAGTTTGGAAAAGGCCATCAGTCGAAACCCATCTACGGCCCATACTCGAGGTCTCGTAGACTTGTCCGCCCAGGATTTTAATAGGGGGCAAAGTTGATCTTTCTTCTTCTTCTAAGTCCAAGCTACATTGCTTTGACGCCATCTAAGTCCCCTACCAGCATATACAACCTTAATTCATCTCATTCCTCCTCATCTAAAATACTCTAAGTCACAAGACTCTCTCAAGCTCTTCAAGGCTTTCAAATAAAGGGTGCAAGCTAGGGTTTCAAATCTTCCACCTCCAAATTAGGTCTCCTCCATCATAATCACTAAGGTGTATGGGTTTCATCGCTAGAACCTTCCTCCCCAGAAGTAAAACTAATCTTCTTCTCATACTACATGAATTTATGGATTATTTTATGGGTATTTATACTCTTGTTTAAGGTGATATTATTTTGCATTGTACATATGGTTTCTGTTTGAGTTCCTAAAGTAATGATTTTATTATGCTGAAAATATTGTTAGGGATTGATATTGTGATGGATTTTATGATATTAAAGTCATGTAATTTATGATGCCATGAAAAGCTATGAAGGAACTTATGGGTTTTAGCTGATTTTCATGATACTCAAAACAACGGTTTTACCATAATAAAGGTGGGTTGATTTGAATAACTTTAAATGAATTGATTTTACTTCTCTCTTGTTCCATACTCTTGAAATGCATGATTTTAAGTACATGTGTATATACCCACCATGTTTGACTAAATCTACATGACAAGGATTTTTATGATGATGAAAGAAATTACACGAATTCCAAGGCAAGCATGTTATAATAAGTTATGGGCTCCTATACATGTATTGAACTCATGAAAAATTCTTATGATTTCCAAGTAAAATGTTGAGTCCTATGCTATATATTATACCCTCTTGTAAGTAAATCATGTCTACATGAAGGGGTCGGGCATGATAACTATTTTACCCTCATGTACTATACTATCTAATGCTCACTAGAAGGGATCATATATGTTACAATCTCTACTCTCATGTGTAATGGACTGCCTACTAGAAGGGGTCATGTTTATGTTATGTTTTTATCCTGTATTACAAGTTATATGCCACGTGTAGGGGTCATGTATTTGAATAAGCTACCCATACCATGTTATCATGTTCTATAAATTATGCAAGTTAAGATTATTTCAAGTATTTCGTGGGACTAGACCTAGTATCGAAAGAGGCTTAAGGTGGGGGCTCGACCCAAGGGGTCCTTATATAAAGTCTTGATCACTTAACTATGTGCCACCATAGGTTTACATTTTTTCCGTAAATGGGCTCTTACTAGTGGATCCAACTAGGTCATGTTACCCACTATGTAGGGTCATACTTGGTTTACCTTGGCAAGTAGACCCCTCTTTTATTCAGTGTAGAGTGAACATCGAGACTCCAAGGAGCAGCTCGCTTGGTCTTGAAATGCCCAAAAAGTGCCCGAAAATGTGCCTCGAAAATGCCCATAATTGTAATTTCTATATATCTCAAAAATTGTGCGTGATATCAAAAATCCTACTTCATATTCGTGATAGGGGAAAAATTGAGTGGGAATGGGTATAACCCCGATTTTAGAGTACCCGTAGCGAAAAACGATTTTAGCCAACTTTTTAATTTCAAGAAGTTGTTCGTGTTGGCTTCGCGATGCAGACCTATTGCGAAGCAGTGTTGTGACTTTCTTAATTTTTTCTTGTTTTGACCTAAGGCATTGGGGTCTTGGCCCCATGCCCTTTTATGCATGAAAACACTTATAATTGGCCATTTTTCAACTCTATATCACTCAAAACATTCCCAAAACCCTGTCTAACACTTAGCTAAATATTTCATCCAAATTTAAGTGTCTTAAACTCAATTCCAGATCTTTAGAACTTCATTTATGCTTCAAGTTCTCATTCAAATGTTCATCAAGGAAACCCCCAAAGTTGAGGTATGTGGCTTTCAACCATTGGGTCCTTTCCCCCATGGTCCCCAACTTTCCCTTTTATGAAATTCACATGTTGCTAAGTTGGATTACTTATGGGTATCATTTATTATGAATTATGATTACAAATTATGTTGGGGTTTTATGAAATGTTAATTTGAAACTCATGTCTACCTATTTCAAGCTTATACTATGAGATGAATTGCCTATTGTAACTATGCATGTTTTGAGCTATGAAACCAAGATCTATTATGAGATTTGATGAGGGGGTCTTATGTCTTGCATAAGGGTGTTACCAAGTGTTAGTGGGTTTATTTACATTAAGTTTTCTCACATGATTTCTCTCGTGAATTGCATTATTTTGAGCTAGCATTACACACCCACCAAGTGTTTGATAAAATGTCCGATTACGGATTCTTGAGTCATTGATGATCTATTGTATGGCTTACGAGTCAAGTGACTTTATGATGATTAAGGGAATGTATACATGGGTGTTAAATTCATGTAAAGTACTTACGGTATTTCAAAATAAATTGTTGGGCTCCCATGTTGTTATGTTCTTGGGAAAATGAGAAGTTCCTTCTTGATATTTGAATGTGATGGTTTGATGAGCTATTTTCATGACTCCTACCGAAAAGATTATATTGTAAAATATATATATTCTATAGGATCTACCAAAAAGGCTATCCCGTAAGGTAGAATGACTTATGGTTCCTACAGAAAAGACTATATTGTAAGGTAAGGGTATCCTATAAACCTTACCGAAAAGTGCATGACGTAAGGTACAATGAAATAGCCCCAAAAAGTGCCCCAAAATGTACCTCGGAAATGCCTAGAATCTGAATTTTCATATATCTCAAAATATGTGTGTTATTTTGGAAATCTGACTTCATATTCTTGTTCGGGGGGTTGAATTTAGGGAGAAAAGGATCTAACCAAACTTTTAGAGCAACCGTATCAAAATTCAAAAATCGCAAAATGCGTTTTCCAGAAGAAATTTCGTGTTGCGCCAGTATGTTAAAAAAGCCTAGTTTTTCATTTTTGGTCCACAACTTCTAAGTCTTGGGCCTAAGCCTTCCCAAACGAGAAAACACCTATACATAGCCTTATTTCACCCTCATATCACACAAGACATTTTCCAATACTCACTCAAACAGTTAGTGTATTTCTCTCAAATTTCAAGTGCCAAAACTCTCTCCGGATCTTAAGGATTTCAGCCAAGCTTCAAGTCTCCATCTCCAATCTTCACCGAGTTCATCTCGAAAGCTAAGGTATGTGGGTTTCTTTCATCGGTTCCTTCCACCCATGATGCCCAAGCATCTTTTTACTCAAAATTGCATGATTTAAAGTTGATTTACAAGTGGGTCTTATTTATTATGAAAATCACTGCACACTATGTTGGGGTTTATGAAAAGTGTGACTGTTTTGCTATGTTTTGGGCTATGAATCTAAGTCTTATTGAAAGATTCAATGAAGTGTTTTGATGTATATTGTTTGAAGGTGTTACCCAGTATCTATTGAAGGTTTTACATTGAATTTACTAGCCTGATTTCACTCTTGAATTGCATGAATTTACACTAGCACTAGACACCCTCTAAGTGTTTGATAAAATGTTCGGTTAGGGTTTCTTGAGGAATTGAAGGTCCACTATATCTCTTATGAGTTCAATGGTGTTATAATTGTTATATGATGATGAAACGATGTATGTATATGATGACCAAATGATGATGAAAAGGAATGTGTGTATATAATAATGAATGGAATGTATATATGTGTGTTTAAATCATGTAATGCACCTATGGTATTGCAAGTGAATTGTTGGGCTCTCATGTTGTTATGTTCTTGGGAATTGTTGATGAGTCATTGGGTTCTTATGTTAAGGTTGTGATCTTGTCAATTGTGAAGCCTACCCGAAGGGGTTATGAACTATGTATATGCTTTACCCTCTAGTGCAAGGCCATTTCCTACATGAAGTGGTCATGAAATATGTTGTACACCTTACCCTCATGTAAGAAGTTAAACAATAAAATAGGAAAAATAAATATGTTATTCACTTACTCATTTCTACATGTAGAGGTTATGAACTATGTGATACTCCTTACCCTAGTGTATGATTTGGGGTTATGATAGGTACTCATATTTGAGGTTATGTAATGTACTCATGTTAGAGGTTATGGAATACACTCTTATGAAGGGGTTATGAACAAAGTGGAATGCCTTACCCTTATATGTACATATGTAGGGGTTATGACCTATGCTACCTTTTACCCTCATGTGTTATTCATTATGTCATGTACTACCCATTACCTACTAGAAGGGGTTATGACTCATGTTATATCCCTCACCCTCTAGTTCAAGGTATTTGGATGATCTAATCATGTTATCTTATTAGGTTACACAAGCTACGTAAGAATGATTATTTTCAAGCATGTTTTACTACAAGCATTGTTCATGCATGCCATGTTGCTACTACACTATTTCATGTTATGATTATGCATTTTGATTATATTGTCTATATCTTGTTGCATTGCACCCCACATACTTAGTACATTCCAACGTACTAACACATACTCTATGCCTACATCATATCACCATGTAGGAACCGGAGTCTCGCTTGAGCATCTCTACCCACGTGGCTAGTATGGTTTCACTCAAGCTTGTTGGTAAGTCCTCCATTGCAGGGACATTGGTCTATGTTTCTTATGCTAAGTATTGATATTTTTTTCTTTATTGCTACTTAACTATGAGGATGAGTCCGATTGCTTTGTCTTGGCCCCCACTAAGTATCCATTTTTAGAGTTGTTATTGAACAAGTTGAGTATTATGCTTGAGCTTCCTCATCTATGGTATTCAGGTGTTACTCTCTTTCTCTCCCTTAGCCCTATTTCCCCTTGTTTATGTTTATCTTTTATTATCATTTTAATTGTTTCCGCGACCAAGGATGTGTAATGATATGTTATGAGGCTTGTTTGGGGTTCCTTCGGGTTCCCCATTGGCCGGTCACATCTAGGTCCTACGCTTGGGTCATGACAAAGGTGGTATTAGAGCACTAGGTTGTTAGATCCTCGGAGTCCAATACACTGCATCGATTAGAGTCTTATTCATGGTTGTATTGTGCACAACAACTATGAGTAGGAGGCTATTAGATATTTTAGGAGATGTTTTCCTTCTTCATGTTCTAAGTCATGCTATAGAGTTGGAGTAAGTCTTCACCCCCCCACACCAACAATTGTTCTTTTCCATGCTAGTTGATCATCCTTAACCTAAGAGGAAGAAAAGCCCGCGCCCCCGAGGAACAACCGACTCATGGAGAGCTCTGGGATGCTCTCACCTTGTTTGCACAAGTTGTGGCTAATCAAGCCAACCAATGGGCCTAAGCCCCTCATGCTCCTACGCCGGCTTCTCGAGTGAGAGACTTCATGAGGATGAACCCACCGGAGTTCAATGGGTCAAAGGTGGATGAGGACCTACCAGAGTTTATTGATGAGATTTATAAGGTATTGTCTATCATGGGTATTAGATTGGAAGATAAGGCATAGTTGGCAGCCTACCAACTTAAGGGGTTAGAACATGTATGGTACAACCAATGGATGGTAGAGAAGGGAATCCATAATATGGTGCTTTGGGAGGAGTTCAAGGCAGCTTTCCATAGTCAGCTCTTCCCTCTTGAGCTTAGGGAAGCCAAATTGGTAGGATTCATGAATTTGAGACAAGGGTCAATGAGTGTGAGGGAATATGCCCTAAAGTTCAACCAACTCTCTAAGTACGCTCCTCACTTGGGTGCTGACCCAAGGGTTAGAATTAACAAGTTCATCATAGTTGTGTCTGACTTGGTGAGTGAAGAATGCCGATCCGCTATGTTGATTAGCGATATGGAATTGTCCCGTTTGATGACCTATGCTGAACAAATAGAGGTGGAGAAGCTTAGGAAGAAAAGGAGTGGAATGAGTTCTCCAAAATGCCCAAAATGTGAAAGGCATCATAATAGCAAATGCTTAAAGAATTCAAAAGCATGTTACGGGTGTGGGAAAGAAGGTCACAAGCTTATTGATAGCTCTTATATCCGGAACAAGGGAAAGGAGGGTCGTCCTCAAGCCAAGGTGAGTTTCTTTGAAATTGATGTGTATGCATGGGAAGGTTCAGGTGTCCCTATTCCCTTCATTTTTTTCCTCTTGTTGCTTGTGGTCTTCATGTGTGTTCCGGGTGGTTATGTGAACCTTTGGTGCCTACACCTTGGTTGAGTCTATTCTTCCTAGAAGGTTCATCAATATTGTTCTGTGTTCTTATTGCATTAGTTCTTGCCTTGTGACTTGTTGGATTTGATGTGGTGGATTTTGATGTCATTCTTGGGTTGGACTAGTTGCATGCATGTTGTGTCTCCATTGATGGTGGGGCCCATAGGGTTAAATCCCAATTCCCTTTTTAAACTCGTCTTTGAGTGATAGGGAAGTGGTAAGTCCATTCCTTGTATTAAGGTACAATTGATCTCTAAGAGATTGCATTTTTCATCTTGTAAGAGTTAGGGGTGTTGAACCCAAGTTATTTATATTGAGTTATTTCTGGTGATCAATGAATCCTTGATGTCCTTTCCGATATCTTGAATTTGGGATAGTGTCTTTTGGTTTGACTTATGCACCGGTCATATCTAAAGGTCTCATGAATAGGGTCATTAATCCCTACCTTGTTACATTTGTGGTGGTTCTTGGTGATGATGTGTTGATTATTTTTGGTAGTGAGGGAGAGCTTGTGAATCATTTGAGGGTGATGTTGTGAATTCAGAGGAGGTGAGGTTGCTTGTTAGTTATGGAAAGTGGGGACCTTTGGGTGGCAAAAAGGTGGTTGGAGTAGTTCACCGGATGACTAGGGTGGATGAGGTTGAGAACGGTGGTGTAGTGGAATTGATGGTTCCGAATCTTCTATGGTTGAAAGGGTCTAGTAAAGTAAGGTGTTGATTTCCGTCTTGATAGAATTGGAGGTCTTCTCCTAAGGGGGAGATGGTGACTTAGTACTAAGTGGCTTGTGCGTGTGTTCAAAATTGATTGATGAGGATGTGGTGATTGTTAAGGCTCTTTGTAAGGTTCGTCAAGTCGAAAGTGTCTCTCGGGGAGCGGGCATGAAACAACATTCGTATCTCTTTCATATCTATTTGAGATTATGATGATATGTCTAGTCCTTTCATGATTCTAAATCTTATGTTTCATCCCCTACGTCATTTGCATGCATCCATGTTTTTTGTTAACAAGTTCATTACGATTTTGACACTAATGTTGATATTTTGAAAATGGTGTTTAAAATGTATTATTGCATTCTTGTTGGAGCTGATTTTTTTATGATTACTCTTCTCATAAATGTGTCTTTGACATTTGGGGACGAATGTTCCCAAGGGGGAGATATTTAAATGGCCCCAAAAAGTGCCCGAAATGTGCCTCAGAAATGCCCGAAATCTTAATTTCCATATATCTCAAAATCCATGCGTTATTTTAGAAATTCAACTTCATATTCTTGTTCAGGGGGTCAAATTTAGGGAGAAAAGGGTCTATCCTGAATTTTAGAGCAACCGTATCAAAATTCGAAAATCGCAAAATTCAATTTCCAAAAGGAATTTTGTAAACATGCCCAATTTTTCATTTTCAGTCCAAGACTTCTAAGTCTTGGGCCTAAGCCTTCCCACACGAGAAAATACCTATACTTAGCCTTCTTTCACCCTCATATCACCCAAGACATTTCCTAATACTCACTCAAATACTTAGTCTTATATTTATCTCAAAATTCAAGGGCCAAAACCCTCTCCAGATCTTAAGGATTTCAACCAAGCTTCAAGTCTCCATCTCCAATCTTCACCAAGTTCATCTCCAAAGCTAAGGTACGTGGGTTTCTTTCATGGGTTCCTTCCACCCATGATGTACAAGCTTCCTTTTACTCAAAATCACATTATTATGATTTTTACAAGTGGGTCTTATTTATTATGAAAATCAGTGCACACTATGTTGAGGTTTATAAAAAGTGTGACTGTTTTGCTATGTTTTAGGCTATGAATCTAAGATCTATTGAAAGATTTGATGAAGGATTTTGATGTATATTTTGAGGGCGTTACAAAGTATCTATTGCAGGTTTTACATTGAATTTACTAGCCTGATTTCACTCTTGAATTACATGGTTTTACACTAGCACTACACACCCTCTAAGTGTTTGATAAAGAATGTCCGGCTAGGATTTCTTGAGGAATTGAAGGGCCAATTCATGTCGTATGAGTTGAATGATGTTATAATGATTAAATGATGATGAAATGATGATAAAAGGATGTATGTATGTGATGACCAAATGATGATGAAAAGGCATGTGTGCATATAATGATGAAAGGAATGCATATATGTGTGTTTAAATCATGTAAAGCACCTATGGTATTGCAAGTGAATTGTTGGGATATCATGTTGTTATGTTCTTGGAAATTGTTGATGATTCATTGGGTCCTTATGCTAAGGTTTATGCTCTTGTCAATTGTGAAGGTTACAAGAAGGGGTTATGAACTATGTTAATTCCTCTACTGCAAGGCCAATTCCTATATAAAGGGATTATGAAATATCTTGTACACCTTACCCTCATGTACGAAGTTATGTTATTCACTTACTCATTTCTATATGTAGGGGTTATGAACTATGTGATACTCCTTACCCTCATGTATGATTTGGGCTTATGCTAGGTACTCATATTTAGGGTTATGTAATGTACTCATTTTTGAGGTTATGGAATACACTCATATGAAGGGATTATGAACTAGGTGGAATGCCTTACCATCATATCTACACACGTAGGGTTATGAACTATGCTACCTTTTACCCTCATGTGCTATTCGTTATCTCATGTACTACCCATTACCTACTAGAAGGGGTCATGACTCATGCTATATCCCTCACCCTCTAGTTCAAGGTATTTGGATGATCTAATCATGTTATGTTATTAGGTTACACAAGCTATGTAATAATGATTATTTCCAAGCATGTTTCACTACAAGCATTGTTCATGCATACCATGTTGCATCTACACTATTTCGTGTTATGATTATGCATTTTGATTATATTGCCTATCTCTTGTTGCATTGTATCCCACATACTTAGTACATTCCAACGTTCTAATGCATACTCTATGCCTACATGGTATCACCATGTAGGAACCGGAGTCCCGCTTGAGCATCTCCATCAACGTGGCTAGTACGGTTTCACTCAAGCTTGTTGGTGAGTCCTCCATTCTGGGGACATTGGTCTATGTTTCTTATGCTAAGTATTGATACTTTCTTCTTTATTGCTACTTGACTATGAGGGTGAGCCCGGTTGCTTTGTCTTGGCCCCCACTAAGTATCCATGTTTAGAGGTGTTGCTGGACAAGTTGTGTATTATGCTTGAGCTTCACTCATCTATGATACTTATGTGTTACTCTCTTTCTCTATCGCTCCGTTATCCCCATTTCCCCTTGTTTATGCTTATCTCTTATTGTCATTTTAATTGTTTCTGCAACCAATGATTTATAATTATATGTTGTGAGGCTTGTTTAGGGTTTCTTCGGGTTCCCCATTCACCGGTCACGTCTAGGCCCTATGCTTGGGTCGTGACATACAATTCATAATTACTACCGAAAAGATTATATCGTAAGGTAGAATAACTCACGGCTCCTACCCAAAAGATTATATCATAAAGTAGGGGACGTTTTATGCTATCTACCAAAAAGACTATGTCGTAAGGTAGGGGTATTGGTAACACTCACTGAAAAGGTTATACCATAAGGTGACTGGGTGGCTATGTGGCCCATCTCAAGCATATTTGGGTAAGGTTCAAGTATACATATATTAGACATTGAATTTACGCTCCTTGATTATGACGAAGCATGTTTTACTTCAAACATTCATCATGCCTACCATATGATATTACACTATCTCTTGCTTATGCTTATGAATTTTGACTTAGTATATTCAAACATACTAATGCATACTCTATGCCTACATAATGTTACCATGTAGGAACCGGAGCTCCTCACGATCATCCTCCACTTGGCTAGTTGTGATATCTAGAAGATAAGCTTTGGTGAGTCCTCAAGTTTGGGGACACTAGCTATATTACTCTTGCCTACGTTAATTCCTTATGTTGAACTCTTGATACTATGAGGGTGATCCCGAAAAGTGTCTTGGCCCCTGCTCAAGTCTATGTTTAGAGGTGTTGTTGGACAAGTGATGTAATGATGCTACGTTCTTGACTCTTGGTTGGTTATTGTTATCTGAAACTTCCCTTAGTCCCTTTACCCTTATTTTTACTCTCTTGTTGTTGTTTAATTGCTTCAGCAACCAAGGATGTACAAGTTATATGCTAAGAGGCTTCTTTAGGGTCCCTTTGGGTTCCCATTCACCGTGTCATGTCTATGCCTAGGCTTGGGTCATGACAAACTTGGTATCAAGGAACTAGGTTTTTAGTGGTTCTCGAAATCCAACACACTGCGTCGATTAGAGTCTTATTCATGGTTGTGAAGCACGCCATAACTATGAATGGGAGGATATGAGGCATTTTAGGAAATGTTTCACTTCTTTATGGTCTATATTGTG
This sequence comes from Solanum medicagineum, assembly GCA_026153255.1. Taxonomy (NCBI): domain Eukaryota; kingdom Viridiplantae; phylum Streptophyta; class Magnoliopsida; order Solanales; family Solanaceae; genus Solanum; species Solanum medicagineum. Next base: position 72,133 of record JAPFFP010000099.1, read on the forward strand.
CCTTAGTCTTAGGGTAAGTTTTCCCCCTAACGAACATTCTTTGCTCTTTTAGATCATGCCACTTCAAAGAGGGAGACCAAGCAGAGTACATGCACCCGCGGGACAACCGGCTTATCCCGCTCCTCAAGCTGGAGGGGCTACCGAAGTTGAGTTTTGGAATGCTATTACTATGTTGGCACAGGCAATGACAAACCAAATTCACCAAGGGGTCTAAGATCCTCATCAAAACGACCCCAAAGAGTTCCTGAAAATGTGCCTCGGAATTGCCCAGAATCGTAATTTTCACATATCTCAAAATTTGTGCGTGATATCAAAAATCCGGCTTCATATTCTTGATCAAGTGGTCAAATTGAGCAGGAAATGGATCTAACCCGATTTTAGAGCAAACAAATCGCAATTTCATTTGCCTAAAATTTCAATTTCCAGAACCGATTCGTGTCCTGGTGCGACGCGGCAGGGCGCAGACCTATGTAAAAAGTGTCTTCGCCATAGGTCTGCGTCGTGGACCAGACGCGGACCTGTGTATTGTTTTGCCAAGTTATATTTTTTTGGTCCAAGACTTTTGAGTCTTGGGCCTAACTGCTCCCATGCGTGAAAACACCTACACTTAGCCATATTTCAACAACATATCATACTAGACATTTCCTAATACTCATCCAAACACTTCGACAAATATTTCACCCTAAATTCAAGTCCAAAAACTCAATCCGGATCTTAAAGTTTTCATTCAAGCTTCAAGTCTCCATTTCCAATCTTCATCAAGGATTCTCCAAAGTCAAGGTATGTGGGTTTCAACCATTGGGT
>JAPFFP010000099.1:73036-117310 GCA_026153255.1 Solanum medicagineum
AGCCTATTTATCAATTAAGTCCCAAACTTTTCTATTTTGATCCAATTGAGGACTTCCGACTCAAATTTAACTATGCATGCCAAATTCACTTAATACTCTAATCATGCACCAGAAATACACTTAACTTCAATTTACACGACATCCACAACAACATTTCCCAATTGGATAAATGTCCTTAATATAAAGAAAATGGGTTCTAACAAGGGGTCCAGATGTAGATTAGGGTGGTAGAGAAGGCGTTAGAAATGGTACTTATGTGCCACCACACAACGGCGACGCATGTGCAGGCAATTCTAGAATTGAAGAGATATTTGATCGCCCGTTGAAGAAGGTTGGGACACAGGATAAGACTCTAAAGGGCATGAAATCTGTAATTTTGAGTATTAATCAGAAAATATAGTCTCACTCTGCAGCTATCAAATAGCTGGAACAACAGTTTGGTTAAGTGTTGACTCAGTTTAATTAGCATCAGAGGGATACATCGCCTAGCAATACAATGCAAAATCCTAAAAATGAAGGGCAGTGTATGGCGGTCACTGGTCAGAGTGGCAAGAGCACTATTGATCCTCCCATGTCACTTAATGAAGAAGATGTTCGAAAGGAGATGATTACTGCAAAGGATGCGAATGAAGGAAATGATCGTGGCAAGGATGGAGTGAGTGAAGCTGTTGACGCACCACAGAGGTTGAAGCCCATTCCTAGGCCTCCTCCTCTCTTCCCTCAAAGAATCAACAAGAGGGAAGAGAAAGGCAAATTCAAGCACTTTCTCTCCATGCTAAAGCAGCTCTCTATCAACATCTCTCTCATCGAGGCATTGGAGAAGATGTCAGGGTATACGACGTACATGAAGGACTTGGTCACCAAAAAGTGCACTGCAAGTTAGGAGCTCTCCAAAGAGTTTCAACATTATAGTGCTATTGCTACGAGGTCCTTGGTTCAGAAGAGAGAAGATCTAGGTACTTTCACCATACCCTACACCATTAGAGATGTGGAGTTCGCAAGGGCACTATGTGATCTAGGTGCCAGCATAAATTTGATGCCCCTTGTGGTTTACGAGAAGCTTGGATTGGGAGCCCCTACTCCAACTAGCATGCAAATACTGATGACAGATCGCATGATGAAGAAGCTTGTGGGGATACTATATGATGTGGTTGTAAAGGTTGAGAAATTCATATTCCCTGCAGACTTTGTAATCCTTGATTGTGAAGTTGATTTTAAAGTTCCTATTATCTTAGGAAGGCCCTTCTTAGCCACTAGACTCACCTTGGTGGATATGGAAAAGGGCCAACTCAAGTTCAGATTTGGGAAAGATGAGCTCACGTTTCAATATTTGTTAGCAAGCAAGGAAAGACAATGATGTGAGAGTGGTTTCTGTCATCGAGACTGTTAATGATGTTGAGCCAGAAATACCGATTAAAGTTAGATTGGTATTGACCCATTGGAGGCAATGCTGATAAACTTCAATAGTGATGCTATCCCAAATGAGAAGATAGTGAATGCCTTAGGGATGTCTTACGGTCCTAGGCACTAAACTAAGCTAGAGCTAGATATGCAGAATCAAGAGTCACCACCCACAAAGGCCTGCACTGAAGACCCGTTAGTGTTAGAATTAAAGGCTCTTCCTGCACATTTGAGGTATCCATTTTTGGGAACCATCAACACCTTTCCAGTCATAGTTGTTACGAACTTTTTTAAGGAGCAAGTGAATGCCCTTGTAATGGTGCTTTATCAATTCAAGAAGACTATCAGATGGATGACTGCAGACATCATTGTTATCCCCCCTGAGGTATGTACACACAAAATCCAGCTGGTCAAGGACTAAAACTCATGCATTGAGCACCAAAGGCACCTCAACCCCCAAGCAAGAAGTTGTTGCCCAAGAAATCATCAAATAGTTGGATGCAGGAGTGATCTACTCGATCGCCGATATTGAATGAGTGAGCTAGTGCAGTGCGTTCCAAAGAAAAAAGGTATAATGGTGGTACCTTATGCCAACAATGAATTGATTCAGATGCATCCAGTCACAGGTTGGAGGGTATGCATGGATTACAAAAAGCTCAATGCTTTGATAAAGAAGGATCACTTTCCTATGCCGTTCATGGATCAAATATTGGATTGACTAGCTGGAAAGGGGTGGTACTACTTTCTTGATGGGTATTTAGGCTATAATCAGATCACCATTGCTCCATAGGATCAAGAGAAGATGACATTTACATGCCCCTATAGCACCTTTGCATTCAAGAGGATGCCATTTGGGTTGTCTAACGCCCTAGCAACATTCCAGTGATGCATGATGTCCATCTTCTTAGACATGGTGGAAGACACTATTGAAGTCTTAGTGGATGACTTTAGTATAGTTGGAGACTCATTCGAGGATTGCTTGAAACACCTACATGTTGTTTTGAAAAAATGCGAGGAAAGTCATCTAGTGCTAAATTGGGAAAAATGTCCCTTTCATGGTAAAAGAGAGCAACGTGTTGGGGCAAAAGATATCTATCAAAGGACTTGAGGTTGACAAAGCCAAAGTGGAGGTGATTGAGAAGCTCCCACCACCCATCTCAGTAAAGGGTGTGATGAATTTCTTGGGGCATGCAGGAATCTATCGGAGGTTCATAAAAGACTTCTCTAAATTGAACACCCATTGTGCAATTTATTTGAGAAGGATACTAAGTTCATGTTTGATAATGCATGCCTTAAAGCCTTTGAAGAGTGGAAGAAGTGGTTGATCTCAGCTCAATCATTGTAGCTCCTGACTAGTCCAAACCCTTTGAAATCATGTGTGATGTAAGCGGGGTCGCTCTATGTGTAGTATTGGGACAGTATCATGAGAAGATATTACATCCCATATACTACGCCAGCAAAGCCTTAAATACAGCCCAAAAGAATTACACCATCACCAATTAGGAGTTACTCACATTGGTCTTTTTAGGTCATATCTGTTAGAGACCAAATTGGTGATGCATATAGGCCACTCAGCTTTTACATATTTGATGGCTAAGAAGGATGCAAAGCCAAGGTTCATGAGATAGCTGCGTTTCTTGCAAGAATTCAGCTTCAACATCATCAATATAAAAGGGGTAGAGAATCAGGTTGCAGATCATCTCTCCAGATTGGAAGATGGGGCAATGATAAAATTTGATGATGGAGTGGAGATAAATTTTCTTTTCCCGATGAGAGAGTGTCGGTAGCATCTCATGATCTGATACTGTAGCTTATGCAAACTACTTGGTAAGTGATATCGTGCCACCCAATCTAAAAACATATCAGTTCAGAAATCCATGGATGATGTGGGGAAGTTCTTTTAGGATGACTCATACTTGTTTCGTATATGTGCTAATGGGATTATTCGTCACTATGTTTCTGAGGTTGAAATAATGAGCATACTTGAGGCATGTCATTTGTCTTTGGTTTGAGGGCATCATAGTGGAATTCGAACAACACACAAAATCTTACAATATGGATATTACTGGCCTACCATCTACCAAGACACCCATGACTATGGCAAAGCTTGTAACAGGTATCGAATAGAAGGTGGTGTTTCTTGCAAACATGAGTTCCCTCTAAACCCTATTGGGGTGATTGAGTTATTTGATGTGTGGGGGATAGATTTCATGGGACCATTTGTTAGCTTGCATGGAAACAAGTACATTCTAGTTGTTGTGGATTATGTTTCAAAATGGGTTGAGACCATGGCTATGCCCAACAATAAGGGCAAAAGTGTCATAGCATTTCTGAAAAAGAACATCTTCTCCAAGTTTACCACCCCTCGGGCAATCACTAGTGATCGAGATTCTCACTTCTACAATAGACTTTTTTAAGCTCTTCTTGAAAAATATGTAGTGAAACATCGAGTGGCGATGCCTTATCATCATCATACAAGTGGGCAGGTGGAGGTGTCCAATAGGGAAATTAAACAGATTCTATCCAAGACTGTGAATGCAAACCAGATGGATTGGTCACAAAAGTTAGATGATGTACTATGGGCATACCAGACAGCATTCAAAACCCCTATAGGCATGTCTCCCTACCAAGTTGTCTTGGGGAAAGATGTCACTTTCCAGTGGAACTTGAGCATAAAGCAATGTGGGCACTGAAGAAGTTGAATCTGGATTAGAATGATGCACCAAAATCTAGGCTAAGCCAACTCAATGAGCTTGATGAGCTTTGGTTGAAGGCATATGAGAGCTCATCCTTGTAAAAACAAAGAATAAAGTTGCAACATACCGTTGCATAGAGAACCGCCAATTTGCGCCAGGGGACTTAGTGTTGCTCTATAATCAAGGCTAAAGCTATTCCCTGAGAAGCTCAAATCTAGGTGGTTGCGACCCTTACGAGTAGCGTGTGTCATCGATCATGGGGCTATTGAACTCGAGAGACGAAACAGAGGAACTTTCAAAGTAAATGGCCAAAGAGTCAAGCCAAATCTTAGAAATGTGGAAGCGATAAAGACGGTCGATGAATGGAATCTTAAGGAAGTCTGAACACCCAAGCCATTTATGTCGTGCCGCAATAATAAATCAGGCACTGCTTGAGAGGCAACCCAAGGTGGACACTGGCACTTAGGCGCCCAAGTATGTTTTTGACTCCTTATGTTCTATTTTGTCTTGATTTTGTACATTGGGGACAATGCACATCTTTTTCTATGGGGTATGGGTAGTTATGAGCCTCATTGAAGTCTGAGTAACTTGGGTCCATAACTACCCCAATTTGTTATCTCAGAGTTTTCTTTCCTGTTTTCTTTTTCCAGTAGCTATGTAATTTCTATTGAACCAATATGTTTAGGATGTTTAGAAAATCTTTGTAGCATCGTTCTAATACTTGTGGCATAGAACATGTTTTAATGTTTTATTTGAAAAATGATACCCACCAAAAACTTTTTGATTAAGTAGCTAGATAGCAACCATGCATGTTTAGCTGTGTGACAAGATATGTTTTGATAAGGGAGGGTACATTGAGACAAAAAGTATGACCTATGCATTTTTTGTTGATAATGTATGCAGTGTTATGTGAGTGTGAGCATAATTTGATAAATTCATGTGTTTTGTGCTAATTTAGAACTTGCCCTGTTACTCTAAGATTTTAGATTAATTGGAATATGAAAGGATCTTAGGGCATTGTTCTTAAGTAGTCCACTTTAGCCAAAAATGGCCAACCAAAATAATGATAACCCCTTATTCCTAATATTTGAGCCTAACATGTACCTAATTTTTGAAAACACTTGATTAACCTGGCCTTGTTAGTTGTAAAATCCTGAAATTGATCCTAGTCATTCCTTGAACATTATGTACTTTGACAAAGGCAAAAAACCTAAGTTGAGGGTGGCTACCAAAAGTGGTCCTGGTTTGGAGGATGGATATTGTGCACCTCAACACAGGTCAAAAGCCTAAGTTGAGGGTGGCTAGTGTAAGGGTGAAATAAAAATAAGGGGGTAAGTTAGGAATATGGAGAAAAAGAGAAAAATCATGTACAAGGTACAAGAGAATTAAGTAATACCTTATATGTGAGCTAAAAAGCAAAATGAAATGTAAAACAAGGAAAAAAAATAAAAAAATGAAAAAGAAAGCACCCAGAAAAGCTTGAAATAGGAAAAAGAAAGAATAAGGTGATAATAGCAGCGTTGGTGGGGCAAAAGTGTAGAAAGACACAGTTTCATGGAGAGCCTTTAGTCACTATTTTCTCAAAATATCATACCAAAGCCCCCTGAGCCTACGTTACAAGCCTAGAAAGTCCTAAAGTTATCCTAGTCCAGTTATTTGAAGGTCTGAGTCATGAGTATAGTGGCAAGCCTATGGTATTAGACATTATACATGAATATCTTTTGTGAGATTTCGCATAGTCCCAAGGATAAAAAAGGAAACATCATTAAGTGTCTAATATGGGACTTCTTTCTATTAGGGCACTTGCATTGCATTGTTAGCAGTAGGCTTGTTCAATTATTGTGGATTGTTGATAATACCTTTCTTGTCATAGTTGTGATGTCGCATGCATTAGTTTGCATTTGTTTGCTAAATAGCTATCTAATCCTATGTTGAAAAGTTTGTGTGGGTATCTGAGTCGGAGATTTATGTGATGTGTCCCATTTAGTTGAGGTTTTTCTGTTATTGTATTGTCTATATAGATTGAGTCCGTCGCTTCAGGACAAGTAACAATTTAAAGTTGATGGTGTTGATGCGCAGCCAAAATACAAAATTTTTAACGCTTAAAACTTGGAAGTTTGTGTGTTCTCAATGCGATGTTAGTGGGTTTTATTTATTTTTCTGTTTATCTTTGTAGGATTATAGGTTGGCCATGATTTTGGGGAAAGTTACAGAAAGTGTTGCAGAATTGTTGTTATATGAGATCCTCTATGAGTCATAGACCATTCTATGGGCCGTAGGGAGGTTTCGTGAAGAATTCTAGTGAGGGGCCAAGTTTTTGATGTTCATTTCACGAACATGCAGATGAGTCGTAGAAGATTTTACGAGTCGTAGAAGATGTTTCGTGCCCTGAGGATTAGAGAATGAAGACTTTATAAAGTTCATCACGAGACCCCCTTTACGAGTTGTAAACCATTTTACAAGTCATAAAGGGGTGTCGTAAAGAGGAAGTCTAGTTTTCCAGCAACAATGCATGAGACCCCAATTATGGGCCGTAAACTTCAATACGGGTTTTAAAGAGCTTTCATAAGGCGTGCTCACTAGTTCTTCTAAGTCGTTTAGGATTTGAATTTTAATTATTATAAATAGGTATATTAGATTATTTTTCATAAGTTCTCGTTAGTTTTGATAACTTTTCACCTAGTACTCAGAAAAATTAATATTTAGAGAGAGAAAATTGTAAAAGAGTCTTTGAGAACACTTCTGGTTGAATTTGATCATAAAGCTTGTGATTCTTATTAACATTGGATTGCTTGTTCTTAAATCTATTGTGTAACTATTTAATTATGTCTTCTCAATTCATAATTTCTGAATCTACACATAGCATGAGTAGCTAAATCCACAACTAGGGTTGTGGGAACCATGAACAACTAACAAAGTAAAACCGGATAATTTACAATTCTTGGAAGGTGTAAATGCATGTATTAATTAACTCTCTTCGCTTTGGATGTTTTCTAATGGTGTCCAACATTAGAACTCACCTAGTGTTACTAACTGGACCAAGGTAGCAAAGAATAGGAAAAGAGATTAATTAACAGGATTCGATTGATGTATTCTCGTCTAATCAGTCAAACTAGGCCAAGCGGAGGTTGTACTAGGACTAATAGGTAATGGTTAGTAATGACCACTATGGAGATAGGCCAAATCACATAGTGAAATTCACCTCTCACCTTTAAGCAAAGACTTTGGTGAACTTAAATTACCGTCTTGCATGCTATACACTAGACAAGAATTACGTTATCCGGTGATACTGAGTCGGGAAATCATTGGGAACACAATACCCTAGTTGTTCTCCATTATTGATTTCTCTCTTTTGATAGTTAGCTAGTCTACTTTTTTCATTGATTATTGTAAGCCCCCTCGGGGAAGTAAGTCAATTGATTACTCGGATTAAAAATTGGTAAACTTTCTTGGGTCTACGTATTCCCTGCGGGATCGACCCTAACCTTGGTGAGGTTCTATATCTTGACAGCGACCGCTTTATCCTCTAAAAATAAGGTGTAACTTGGGTGACATTAGCTTGGCATTGAGGTAGGTATATTACCTTCTTCCCCCATTGTACCCTCCTCTAATACTCCTATTCATTCTACAAAGACATAGGCTACAGGTGACCAACCCCCAAGCACTAGGGCCATCATTTTCATGATTAGCCACCTGGTGAAAGTCACGAATCTTCAGGCCACAGGGGTTGATTTGCTTGTGCCCAAATTAGTTAAGGCAGTCATAGCCAAGGCTTTAAAGTCATATGTTGAGGCTGAAGCAAAATAAAGTGAGCTAAATGAGGCTCACAAGTTGATAATCGATAGGAAACCACGGAAAGGAATTGTCTAGTGTAAAGGATAGAGTGTTAGCTATTGAAAAAAAACGTAGTGATGATATGGACACATTGGCTTTGAAAGCCAATATTGATGAATTGAAGAAGGAGGTGACCTCCTCCAATCCACTGATTTGAGTACATTTTTCGATAGGCTGGAAGATCCACCAGTCAAGGTGGATATGGCTACAATCCCGATTAAGAGGCCAAATATAGAGGTTTCGGGTGATAGAGGTGAAAAGAATCAAGAGGTGAGCACCCCCGAGACCAGTGAGGAGACATTGGGAGCGGAGCAGAGCTAAGAGAATGGGGAGGAGCTAGATGGAGTAGAGAATAATATAGTGGATGCAGCACTTGTGGCTTTTGTGCTAGACCAGTCCATGATTGGCACATCTATTATGAGTGCGTCTGAGCCTACTAGGCCCGACATGGACCTTGAGAGTACACCAGTAGAAGATGGCATTGATGCCATTATCATATCTTCTTCAGCTCCACCACCACCACCACCACAGCGGGATTGACTTGACAGGGGGATTCTCATACTCACTACTTTCTCTTATGCTTACTCTTTGTTGTGCCTTGCACATTGAGGGTAATGTTGATTTTGTTAGGAGGGGGTGAGCTTAAGGAATTCGCCATCCGCCGGATGTTTTATTCTTTTGAGACAATGATGGTATTTTTAAAACAATGATGGTATTTCATTTTGATAAATGGTGCTATTGATGGATATTTAGACAATATTTAACTTTTTGGGGTTGTATAAAAATTTTAATTCAGGTTGAAATAGAGTAGTATTTACACACATTCTATGGCACGACATGAATCATGAAGAAATGAAATATTTTTGAAAACACCTTGTGACCTCCTACTCATAGATGTGACATGCTTCACAACAATGAATAAGACTCTACTTGATGCGATATCTTAGACTCTGAGGATCATTTCAAAACCTTAGTGCTCTAATACTAAGTCTATCATGGTCTAAGCCTAGGTCCTAGTCATAACATGGCAAATGAGGGGACGAAAGGTACCTTACCTAAGCCTTTTAGCATACAACAAGCATATAAGGTAAAAAATAGGAGAATAACATAGTAAGTGAAAGTTGACATAAGCATAACATAGGAGTCATACAAAGCATGAAACAAATCGTAATGACCTTCAATTTAGTAGCCCTAAGTACATAAAAATTGGCTTGAAAAATAACTTGGAGTCTAGTTTATGGGACAACTTATAACCGGTAGGTTCATTCTTAAATATAGAACTCAGGAGGGGAGAAGTTTCTAAGTGTGGGCTAACCTACGGACCAAGTAACAACCCATAGATGGTTTCGTGAGTGGGACCCCAAACATGGAGGAAATTTGGAGTATTCAAGAAAGTAGTATATGTGTTATCAGAAGGCCCATAGAATGTGTTACAACTTATGTACATCCTTTGTGGGTAAGGCCACGAAATTGAGGAAAAAATGGTTAAGTGAGGAAGGACTCTATGAGTCTAACCACGACCTATAAGATCTTTCATGACCTATACTAATGCTTCATGATTTTTAGTCCAACAAAGTTGACTTTTCAGGATTTTCAGATGTGTCATCAGATGAAGGGACTTACAGCCCATGGACTGACTTATGGCCCATAATCTTTGTCTCATAAGTCGACTTTGGCGGTTTTAAAGAGGGACAATTTTATCATATCTGTCCTTTCTATTACTATGTCATTTGGGGATGAGAAAGGGACCCTATAATAGCCCTTAAGCCGTAATTTCTTCATTCATACTCTCATTCTTTACTTTCTAAATTTCAAAGGCAAAAAGGGGCTCTCAAGGACGAGTCAGGGCAAGGCCAAGGTTTTAACATTCTCCCTCAATCTTACAAGTTTGTGCCACTCTAGTTCTATTAAGGTATGTGAGTTGATTTACTGGTATCCTTTCACCCATAAAGTCCTTTATTAATTATTTTACCTTTTCTTTAAGTTTTACAAGTTAATATGCATGCTTATGATGATTTCATAATATTTATGTTATAACATGATACTTATGAAGTTTATCAACGATTTTTCTAAGTAAATATATGCATATTTAAAGAATGATATTGATTCCATGACAGCATTCGATGTGATAACGGTGAGCAATTTCCTTATGACTTGTGTGACTTATGGTTGTTCCATGACAAAACTAAGCCAACGAATTTTTAAGTAAGGTTTCTACAATTTATGATGATGATTATGGCATCAATGAGTAGTTTCAAAGTTAAGTTTACTAAAGATATAAGCATGATGCTAATTGCCCTAAAAGATGTTTAGAAAGATTCTTAAGTTTTGAGTTACTTTTATTGATTGCTACTTATGATCCTAAGGATATATTTTAAAGATTCCATGAGAGGATTTAGCACCAAGAGGACTAGAGATTCGGACTTAGTTCATTTGTTGAGGCATCATCCCTTAAGCTAAATCTCAATGCTTCTAACTATGTGCCACCTTGGGAGCCTTATAGGCTAGGAAGTAGATCCACAAAGACCCCAAATGTTATGCATGATGCAATTGCAATTACTAAGTTTGGTATCTACCTTGGCAAATAGATTCCCCTTTTTCCTATAGAAGGAGTGCATTGGCCTTTTCCCAATGGAAGGAGTGTGTTAGATTCCATGTAGTAGCTCATACGACCTTACTATCGATTATGATCTATTCCCACAAGCTTTGTAATCTTATGATGTGTTTTCACTTTATGTGTTTTCTTATGCATTGTCTCTTATTAATCTCAAGCCACATTCCTTGTACATTCTGAGGCTTATTTCATGATTCCTTTTATGTTATGTATACTCATACGTTATGTTTAATAATGATGGAATTACAATTTCATTCATGCATTACATCTCACATACATTATACATTCAAACGCATGAACACATATTTTGCTTGCATGATTTAACCATGTAGGGACAGGTTCTTCTTCAGCGGCTCGAGGTTTTTTTTTGGCATCCAAGTTAGTAGCTTTATTGTGGTGAGCCATTAGTTTAGGACTCCTCGACCTCTTTCTTTTATCTTGTGTCCTTGCTTTGGTTTTTAGATGATGTATTTGTGTCCCTTATGAGGCATTTACTTTCTATGTTGCACTATTTTAGACTTCCTTCTATTTGATGGAGATTGATCTATACCAGTCCCATCCGTTTATGATGTAATTGGTATGCATATGGACAACCAAGTTGATTGTAGTATTTTCATGTCTTTTTAATGGTTCTTCATTGTAAAAAAAGACCCTTATACCCTTTTCCCCTATTCTTCTCCAAAAATGTTTTACTTAATGCCTATGAATGCTTAAGATGCTAGTGCCTCTAAACGCTTAAGATGCTAGAGATGGCTTTGATAAGGTGCCCTTGCATATCTCATTCGTCTTATGATGACTAGGACCCTAGGTTAGGTTGTTATAAATTTGGTAGAAGCACGAGGTTTTAAAATATTTCTCGGATGTCCATGCATACCCCGTAGAATAGTGTCTCATTCAAGGTTGTGAAGCGGGCCACTATCTTGAGTAAAAGGCTATGAGACGGTTTAGGAAAGTCTTCCCTTCTTTCTTATTTATGTTGTGTCGTAGAGTTGAATGATCTTTTTCACTAACTAACGATGGGCTTTTGCTTGTTTCTAGATCATGCCACCACGAAGAGTTGCCCATCAACAAGGCACTCTCAAGGAACAAGTCCTTCCACTCCAGCAGGATAATGGAGTGTATCATATAGAGTTTCAAGCTGCATTCACTTTGTTGGCCCAAGCCCTGGCCAAACAAGAAAATCTAGAGGTGGCCATTCCTCCTCAAGTTCCTACTCCGACCATAAGAGTATGTGACTTCATGCTGATAAACTTGCCAAAATTTCATTGGTCAAAGATGGACAAGGACATAATTATGTTTATTCAGGAACCTTATTGAGTTATGGTAGTGATGGGCATCCCTTCCGAAGAGAAGGCCGAGTTAGTGGCCTATAACCTCAATGGAGTGGCTAAGATTTGGTTCGAGCAATGATCCGATGAGAGAGGCTAAGAAGAAGGTCCTATCGGTTGGGAGGAATTCAAATATGACATTTTGGATCAGTTCTTCCCCATCAAGCTTACGGAGGCAAAGGCCAGGAATTCATCAATTTGAAGCAAAGAAGCTTGAGTATGAGCGAGTATGCCCTCAAATTCACTGAATTGTCAAAATATGCTCCTTAATTCGCGAATCTGAGAGCTCGCATGAGCAAGTTTATTTCGAGTATCTACGAGTTGGTCTCCAAGGAATGCAAAATAGCTACGTTGGTCACGTAGATGGATATTTCCCACTTGATGACATATGCGTATTGAATAGGAAATGCTTCATAAAAGGGAAAGAGAGTCCAAGAGGGCTCATGTGGATGGTGGGAACTACTCACACCAAAGGAATGATGGTCACAAATTCTGAGGTAGCCAAAAGCCAAGTGGACAAGGATCCACCAATATTCCTCCTCCCAGAAGGACAAAGGGGTGGCTCCCAAGCCCCAATATCCTAATTTCCCTAATTGCGGGAGGCCTCATAAAGGAGAGTGCTTAGCTGGTCAAATGCTTGCTTCACTTATGGTAAGCCTGGTCACCATGCTACGATTGTAGGAGTGGAGGAACAAGGCCTCAATGCCAAAGGGGTCCAGTCCAAGGCGCCCAAAGGACCAACCAATTCTATGATCTTCATGGTCGCTAAGAAGTCGAAGAACCTCCGGATATGGTTATTGGTATGTTTAGAGTTTTTTATTATGATGCATATGCACTTTTAGATCCAGGAGCAAACATGTCATTTGTAACCCCATTTTTACATATAAGTTTCATGCATGTCCCGAAGTCCTCCATGAGCTCTATAAGGTGAATAAACCCGTAGGTGAGGTTATCATAGCCCGAAGAGTCTATAGATGTTGTCCTATTTCTATCTTGCTTATAGTGATTCCATTTTATGTAGTCGAGCTATTTATGGTAGAATTGGATGTGATTCTGGGGATGGATTGGTTGCATGCTTCTTATGCCTCCATTGACTGTAGAACTTGTAGGGTTAAATTCCAATTCCCTAATAAGCTAGTTCTTGAATGGGAGGGTAGCAACTCTCGTGTAGGGTCAATTCATTTCTTTTGTAAAGGGCCACAAAATAGTTTCCATATGGTGCATCTACCACTTGGTGAGGGTCAAAGATGTTTCTTCCAAAATTTCTTCACTTGAGTCGGTTCTCGTTGTAAGTAAATTTCTTGATGTCTTCTAGATGAGTTATTGGGTGTTCCTACCAAAAGGGAGATAGACTTTTTGTATAAGTCTTTTACTCGATACTCAACCTATCTCAATCCCTCCTTATAGAATGGCTCCCTCAGAATTGAAGGAGTTAAAGGAGCAACTGAAAGATTTATTGGAGAAGGGCTTCATTAGACCTAGCCGGTCTCCATGGGGTGCCTCGGTGTTATTTGTAAGGAAGAAGGATTGGTCGCTTCTTATGTGCATTGATTATCAGCAACTCAATACGATCACCATAAAAAATAGGTATCCCCTTTCGAGTACAAATGATTTGTTTAATTAGTTATAAGGGGCTACTCATTTCTCCAAAATTGATTTGAGATCTGACTATCATCAATTGAGGGTGAGAGAAAGTTACATCCCTAAGATGGCTTTCAAGATTTGACATGGTTGGTTTGAGTTTATGGTGATGTCGTTTGGCCTCAGTAATGCACCGACGATATTTATGGACCTCATAAATAGGATGTTCAACCCTTACCTCATCATGTTCATTGTGGTGTTTATTGATGACATTCTTATCTACTCCCGAGGTGAGCAAGAGCACATGGAGCACCTGATGGTAGTATTGCAACTCCTAAGGGAACAGAAGCTTTATCCAAAGTTTGAAAAATATGAGTTTTGGCTAGATGAGGTTGCCTTCCTTGGGCATGTGGTATCTAGAGAGGGCAACAAAGTTGATCATAAGAAGAGGGAAGCAGTGCAAAATTGGCTAACGCCATTGACTCCTACTGACATAAGGAGTTTCTTGAGTCTAGGTGGTTACTATAGACGGTTCATGCAAGATTTATCCACTATTTCATCTCCACTCACCAAGATAACTCAAAAGAAGGCTAAGTATGTGTAGACAAATGAATATGAGAGGAGTTTCAAAACTTTAAAGTATCGGTTGACTTTATCCCCCATATTGACATTACCAGAAGGGAATGATGGGTTTGTCATGTATTGTTATGCATCAAGGATTGAGTTGGGGTGAGTGTTAATGAAAAATGGTAAAGTGAATGCCTATGCTTCAATGTAGCTGAAAGTGCATAAGAAGAATTAGCCAACTCATGATCTAGAACTTGCAGTGGTGGTTTTTGTGTAAAGATTTGGCGATATTACTTGTATGGAGTTCATGTGGATGTTTTCACCAACCACAAGAGTCTCTAACTCGTGTTCACCCAAAATAAGCTCAACTTAAGGTAACAAAGGTGGTTAGAGCTACTCAAGGATTATGATATGAGTGTGAAGTACCACCTCGAAAAGGCCAATGTTGTAGTTGACACTCTTAGTATAATTTCCATGTGTAGTGTTTTCGATTTAGAAGATGATGTAAAAAGGGAGTTAGCCAAATATGTTCATGGGTTGGCTAGACTGGGAGTAAAATTGAGTGAGTCCGAAAGTGGTGGTGCAATGGATCTTCATGGGTCTGTGTCTTCTTTGATTGATGAGGTTAAGGCCAAGAAAGATCTTGATCCTACCTTGGTTGAGTTGAAAACCTTGGTAAAGGATGGAAAGATAGAAGTCTTCTCACAAGGGGAAGAATGGATTTTTTCAGAGCGTGTTAGGAAGATGGTGCACTATGATATCAAGGAAGGTTGTGTGTACCCTATGATAGTGAGTTGAAGTAGTTGATTATGCAAGAAGCCCATAAATCTTCATATTCTATTCATTCCGACACTACCAAGATGTATAGAGACTTCTAAGAAGTTTATTAGTGGAACAGAATGAGGAAGGACATTGCTCAATTTGTGTCCGAGTGCGCCAATTTCCAACAAGTCAAAGTTGAACACCAAAGGTCAGGTGGCCTAGCACAAGACATTGAAATTCATACTTGGAAGTGGGAAGAGATCAACATGGACTTTGTGCTTGGGTTTCCAAAGACCAAAAGCATTTTGACACCATATGGTGATAGTTCACCACATGATGAAGTCAGCTCATTTCCTGTCGATCAAGACTACATTTAGTGTCGAAAAGTATGCCTACTTGTATATCCGAGAATTGGAGAGGTTGCATGGGATTTCATTGTCTATCACATTGGATCATAGAGTTCAATTCACTTCTCACTTTTGAAAATCCTTTAAAATAGGACTTGGCACTAGGGGAAGTTGAGTACGACTTTTCATCTCCAACTGATAGGCAAGCTGAGAGGACTATTCAAATGTTGGAGGATATGTTGAGAGCTTATGTGTTGGAATTTAAGGGGAGATGGGATGAACACTTACCAATAATCTAGTTTGCCTACAACAATAGTTTTTATTCAAGTATTGGAATGGCACCATTAGAAGCATTGTATGGTAGATGGTGTAGATTGCCCATGGGGTGGTTTGAAGTCAGTGAGTTGGCATTAATAGGAACAGACTTGGTGATGAATACTATTGAGAAAAGTAAAAGCATAAGGGAGAAATTGGAAACAAACTTAAGCCGATAGAAGTCCTATTATGATATGAGAAGAAGAGAACTTGTGTTCTAAGTTGGTGATTGGGTCTACTTGAAGATGTTTCCTATGAAAGGTGTGCTCCGGTTTGGTGAGAAAGGGAAATCGATTCCTAGGTATATGGGGCCCTACGAGGTGGTGAGAAGAGTGGTAAAGTGTCCTATGAGTTTGATCTACCCAACAAGTTACATTTGATTCATCCAGTTTTCCATATGTCGATGTTAATGAAATTCATACGAGACCCAAGTTTCATAGTTCCTTTGCATGAGATGGACTTTGAAGAGGATTTGAGTTACGAAGAGGTACCGGTTGAAATCCTAGAGCAGAAAGTAAAGAAGCTAAGGAACAAGGAAGTTGCATCTGTCAAGATACTTTAGAGAAATAAACAAGTTGAGGGTGCTACATGGGAAGCGAAATCGGATATGATGAAGCGCTACCCACATCTGTTCCCCTCTACTCAAGGCTAAGGTATTAAGAGATTCTTCGAAAGACCTCAAATTCCATGCAGTTTAGTTTCTCAGGATTTATGCATTTATTTTGATGTTTATGAACTGTGTTGAGACATGTTTAAAGTATAAAATTTGAAATTTTTGGGAAATGATATTTGACTTGCATTTTTGCATGCATAATGGGTTATTAGTTTCTAGTTTACTCTTTAAAGCCTGCCTTTAAGTACATTCGGGGACAAATGTTCCCAAGGGAGAGATATTGTAACAACCCCCAGTTTAGGAGCCTTGAGTACAAAAAAGTTGACTTGAAAAATAACCTGGAGTCTAGTTTATGAGACAACTTACGCCTCGTAAGTTGACATACGACCCATAGGTTTATTCTTAAACATAGAACTTCAAGAAAGGTAAAAGCTTGCAAGTGTGGGGTAGCACACGAACCAAGTAATGACCTGTGGATGGTCTCGTGAGTGGGATCCCAAACATAGAGGAAATTTGGATTTTTCAGGAAAGTAGTATACGAGTTTTTAGGAAGTAATGACCCCTAGATACATTTTGTGGGTAAGGCCAAGGAAGTGAAGAAAAATGGTTAAGTGTGGAAAGACTCTATGAGTCCAACCATGGCCCATAAGATGTTTCACGCCCCATACTGATGCTTTGTGGTTTTCAATCCGACAAAGTCAGTTTTTAGGATTTTCAGATGTGTCATCAAATGAAGGGAGTTGTGGCCCATGGATTGGCTTATCACCTGTAGTCATGGTCTCGTAGATTGACTTTGGCTATTTTAACAATGGACAGCTTTGCATTTTTTTCCTTTCTATTCCCATACTACGTCATTTGGGGGATGGGAAAGGAACGCTATAATAGCCCTTAAGCCCAAATTTCTTCATTTATTGTCCCATTCGTTACTCTTTAAATTTCTAAGCCAAAAAAGGGATCTCAAGTACAAGTTAGGGCAAGGCTATGATTCAATGATTCTTCCTCAATCTTACAAGTTTGTTCCTCTCCTGTTCTTCCAAGGTATGTGAGTGGATTTATGGGTATCCTTTCACCCATAAAGTCCTTTATTAAGTATTTTACCTTTTCTTTGAGTTCCTCAAGTTAATGTGCATGCTTATGATGATTTCATGATATGTATGTTATTATATGATACTTATGAAGTTTCTCAATTATTTTGCTAAGTAAATATATGCACATTTGAATAATGATGTCGATTCCATGATGACTTTCGATGTGATAACAGTTAGGTGCTTTCGATGTTCCTTTTAAAGAGAAATTTCAGTATGACTTATGTAATTTATGATTGTTCCATGATAAAACTAAGCCAACCTAGTTTTTAGTAAAGTTTTCTATGATTTACGATGATGATTAGGGCATCAATGAAGAGCTTCAAAATTAAGTTAATTAAAGATATAAGCATGATGTTGATTACCCTAAAAGATGTTTAAAAAAGATTCTTAAGTTTGAACTACTCTGATTGATTGCTACTTATGATTCTAAGAATATGTTTTAAAGATTCCATGGGATGACTTAACATAGAGCGGACTAGAGATTGGGGCTCATTTTGTTAGTTGAGGCATGATGATTGCTACTTATGATTCTAAGAATATGTTTTAAAGATTCTGTGGGATGACTTAGTATCGAGAGGACTAGAGATTGAGACTCATTCCATTAGTTGAGGAATGATCCCTTGAAGCTAAATCTCAACGTCCCTAACGATGTGCCACCATAGGAGCGTTATAGGCTAGGCTATTGGATCCACGTAGGCCACAAATATTATGAAAGATGCAATTTCAAAGTTACTAAATTTGGTTGTTGTCACGACCCAAACCTAGGTCCTAGATGTGACACGGTGAATGGGGAACCCGGAGGGACCCCAATCAAGACTATTAACTTATAATTACACATCCTTAGTCGCGAAAGCAATTGAAAACAATAAGAGAATAGAAATAAGGGCAAAGGGTCTATTTGAAATCCTTCATTTCACAAAATATCAAAACAGTCAAAGGTAGTCAATCTTATAACATCATTACATAACTTGTCCAACAGCACCTCTAAACAAAGAACTTAAAGGGGCCCAAGACAAGCAACTGGGCTCATCATCATAGGCAAAACATATAATAAAGGAAAGAGAGTCTTTATACATTGCATAAGATCAACGACATTGTCCCCAAAATTGAGGACTCACCAACTTGCTTTGTAGAGATAGTACTAGCCACGGGGAGGATGAGGATGATCGTGAGAAGCTCCGGTTCCTACATAGTAACGTCATGTAGGCATAGAGTTTGCGTTAGTACATTAGAATGTACTAAGTATGTAGGATGAAATGCAGCAAGAGATACACAACATAATCTAAACATATAATTAGGCAATAAACGAGCATATAGTAATATGGCTTGCATGAGTGATGCTTAAGTGAAACATGCTTACATAGTACATATTATATGTATATTAGGAGGCCAACATTATGATAGATTGTCACACCCTATCATCCATAGTGATTGAGGTATCAACCCCTTAATTTGTAGATGGTGGATTACACCCCACCATCCATGGTGATTGAGGTATCAACCCCTCAATTGGTTGATGGTTGATTGTACCCCACCATCCATGGTGATTGAGGTATCAACCCCTCAATTGAATGATGGTGGATTGTACCCCGCCGTATATGGTGATTAAGGTATCAATCCCTCAATTGGTTGATGGTGGTTACACCCCGCCATCCATGGTGATTAAGGTATCAACCCCTCAATTGGTTGATCGTGGATTGCACCCTGCCATCCATGGTAATTAAGGTCAAGCAACCCCTCAACTAGGTGTGGTCAACTTTCAGCACTATAGACACCTTTCATGAAATCAACACATATATACTATCCTTACATCATCATAAAGCCATTCAAGTCAAAGGACATGCAATGGTCAATCAATAGATCAAGAACCCCAAATCGAACATTTTGTCAAATACTTGGTGGGTATGTAATGCTAGTGTAAAACCATGCAATTAACGAGTGACATCATGCAAGATATCTTGAAGTAGATCAACCTACCAACACTTGGTAACATCACCTTGCAAAATACATTGAAACCCCTCATCAAAACACATCATATATCTTAGATTCATAGCTCAAAACATGCATAAACAGTCACACTTTTACAAAACCCCAACATAGTTCATAGTCAAATCCATAATAGAAGACCCATAAGTAATCAACTTATAAATATGTAATATATATAAAAAGGAATGTTAGGAACCATGGGTGAAAGGACCCGATGGTTGAAATCCACATACCTCAACTTTAGGGGAATTCCTTGATGAAGATTGGAATGGAGACTTGAAGCTTAGGTGAAATTCTTGTGATCCGGAATTAGATTTTGCACTTGACTTTTGAGTGAAATATTTAACTAAGTATTTTGGAGAGTATTGGGGAATGTCTTGAATGATATACAGTTGAAAAATGACTAATTATAGGTGTTTTTACGCATAGGAAGGCTTAGGCCCAAGACCAAAAGGCCTTGCACCAAAACAGGAAAAACTGGCAACAATATACACAGGTCTGTGTCTGGTCCACGACACAGACCCGATGCATAGGACAAATTTATACAACTCCGTGACAGGTCCGTGTCGCGAAGCTATCGCGGATAGCTACTGGAATTCAAAAATTTATGAAAATCAACTTTTGCTACGAGTCTTCTAAAATTCGGGCTATACCCATTCCCTACTCAATTTTTCCCCTGATCAAGAATATGAAGTTGCATTTTCGATATTACGCACGAATTTTGAGAAATATGGATATTACGAATTCGGGCATTTCCGAGGCATATTTTCAGGCACTTTTGGGGTTATTTCAATATCTCCCCCTTGGGATCGTTCCTCCCCAAATGTCAAAGAAGCGTACATATGAAGAGTACTTATAAATAAATCAGTCCCAACAAGAATGCATCAACACACTTAAACACCATTTTTCAAATCTCAACATAAAGGTCAAATTGATCGTGAACTTGTCAACATAAACATGAATGCATGCAAATGACATAGGGGCTGAAACATAAGACTTCAAATCACATAGGGAACTTAGAATTGGTACCTTAGGATTGAGTACTATGGAAGAGATAGGGATAGCGCTTTTGGATGTCCGCTTCGGCCTCCTATATAGCACTCTATACTTGTTGATTCCTCTAAAGGACCTCAACGAAAGCCACATCCTTGTTCCTCAACATCTTTACTTGTCTATCCAAGATCTCTACTAGAACTTCTTCATAAGTCAAGTTGTCTTCAACAACACCCACAACATTCAATGGGATAATAGCATTCGAGTCACCCACACACTTTCTCAACATAGACACATGGAAGACCGGAAACCAAGTCCATTTCACTAGGCAACTCCAACTCATAGGTGACTCAACCAATCCTTCTCAACACCCAAACCCACAAATCTTGGACTCAATCTTCCTTCTTAACAAGATGAACAACACCCTTCATGGGTGATACTTTCATATGGACCCAATCACAAACCTTAAATTCAAGCTCCCTTCTCCTCACATCAGCATAGGACTTTTGATGACTTTGGATTGTTTGCAACCTTTCCCTAATCAACCTTACCTTCTCCATGGCCTCCGTGAGTAGATCCGGACCCAATAATGCCATTTCCCCTACCTCAAACCATCCAACTGGGGACCTACAACGTCTACCATAAAGAGCCTCAAAAGGAGCCATACCAATCTCGAATGATAGCTATTATTATAAGCAAACTCAATCAATGAAAGATGTTCATCCCAACTACCGTTAAACTCCAATACACAAGCTCTAAGCATATCACCTAGAGTTTGGATAGTTCTTTTGGCTTGGCCATCCATTTGAGGGTGAAAGGTTGTACTAAGCTTAACCTTGGTTCCAAGACTTCTTTGGAAGGACCTCTAAAAGTGAGAAGTGAATTGAGTACCACAATCCAATATGATAGACAAGGGCACCCCATGTAACCTAACCAACTCATGAATATACAATTTAGCATAGTCTTCATCCCCATAAGTAGTCTTGAAAGGGAGGAAATGAAACAACTTTGTCATTCTATCAACCACAAACCAAGTAGAATCAAAACCCTTTCCAGTCTTAGGCAACCAAACCACAAAATCCATTTTAATTTAAGTAGGAATCTTTATATCTCAGGTTAGGCCACCCATCCTTTGATGCTCGGCTTTGATTTGTTGGAAACTATGACAAACCAGATACTAATTTGGTAATGTCTCTCTTTATACTACCCCACGAAAACACCTCCTTTGAATCCCTACACATCTTTATAGAACCGAGGTACACAGAATAGGAAGAATTATGAGCCTTATCAGAATCTTCTCCCTCAAGCCATCAACACTAGGCACATACAACCTACCTTGGTACTTAAGGGCACCATCTCCCCTTTGGGAGAAAACCTCCACCTTGCCATCACTCACCAAGGTCTTCAATTCTAACAAGAAGGGGTCAAGATCTTGCTTTTCGTTTACCTCATCAACCAAGGAAGACTTTGAACATCAACAACCACAATACAACCAATATCAACCTCTTCCAACCTAACCCCCAATCTAGCCAACCGATGGACCTCTCTAGCCACCTCTTTGCTCCCATCATCAATATGAACTAGGCTACCTATAGAAACCCTACTCAAAGCATCCACCACAATATTAGCCTTACCGGGATGATAATGCACTCTCATATCAACATCCTTAAGAAACTCTAACCACCTTTGTTGCCTAAAGTTGAGATCTTTTTGAGTGAACACATATTGGAGACTCTTATGATCGATGAACACATCAACATGCACCCTATACAAATCATGACGCCAAATTTTTAGAGCAATTATCATGGTTGTCAGTTCAAGATAATGAGTAGGATATCTCTTTTCATGCCTCATATGTCACATAGAGGCATAGGCTATCACCTTACCATTTTGCATCAAAACACAACCCAAGCCAATCAGAGAGGCATCACAATACACAACAAACCCTTCCAACCCTTCTAGTAGAGATAAGATAGGAGTGGAGAAAAGCTTATCCTTCAAGGTCTGGAAACGCTTTTCACACTCATCGGTCCACAAAAACTTAGCCTTCTTTTGGGTCAACTTAGTCAGGGGAGAAGAAATAGAAGAGAACCCATTCACAAATCTCCGGTAGTAACCCGCTAAGCCCAAGAAACTTCTAATGTCTTATGGGGTCAATGGTCTAGACTAATTTCTAATCACATCCATCTTCTTAGGATCCACCTTAATACCATCCCCCGACACCACATGACCTAGAAAAGAAACCTCCTTCAACAAAAATTCACATTTTTCATATTTGGCATACAACTTCTCTTCCCTCAATTTTCGCAACACCACCCTCAAATGACTCACATGTTCCTCCTCACTATGAGAGTAGATCATGATATCATCAATGAAGACCATCACAAAAAAATCAAGGTAGGGTTGAAAGACCCTATACTTAAGATCTATGAAGATAGTTGGTGCATTGGTCAACCCAAAAGAGATAACTACGAATTCGTAATGCCTATACCTAGTCCAGAAGGTCGTCTTGGGAATGTTGCACTCCCTCACCTTCATTTGATGAAACTCGAATCAAAGATCAATCTTAGAGAAGTGACTAGCCCCTTTAAAGTTAGTCAAACAAATCATCAGTCTTTGGTAGAGGATACTTATTCTTTATGGTGACCCTATTAAGTTGCCGGTAGTCAATGCACATTCTAAGGGACCTATCCTTCTTCTTCACTAACAACACCAGTGCACCCCAAGGTGATTGGGTAGGTCTAATAAAAACCCTTCTCCAATACGTCTCTCAATTGCTCCTTTAACTCCTTTAACTTCATCGGGGCCATACGGTAAGGGAAAATAGAAATGGATTGAGTAACGGTAAGGAGGTATATACCAAAGTCTATTTCCCTTTTGGGAGGAACACTGGGATAGTCATTTGGAAAGATATCAAGAAGCTCACTAACCACCAAAACTGATTCTATAGGAAGGACTTTGGACTCAACATCCATAATCGTCACAAGATGATAAAGACACCCCTTAGAGATCAACTTTTTGGATTTAATGGAAGAGATAAACCTACCCTTGACCACTGCATCATGACTGTCCCACTCAAGAACGAGTTCATTTGGAAATTAGAATTTGACCCAACGTGTTCTATAATCAATAGAGGCATAATATGCATGCAACCAATCCATCCCAAGAATGACATCAAAATCCACCATATATAACTCAACAAGATCACAAGGTAATATTTTATGCAAGATGCGAATGGGACAATTTTTATATACCTTTCTAACAACAACAGATGCACCACCGGGAGTAGATATCCCATATGACTCACTAAACAATTTGGGTTCAACATGAAACTTTTTGGTAACAAGAGGGGTAATAAAAGAAAGAGTGATACCTGGGTCCATCAATGCATACATATCAAAATCAAAGACTTTTAACATAGCGATGATGACATCGGGCACCTCATTAACCCCTTGTCTCCCTTGGAATGCATAGAATTGATTGTGCTTTGGGGCACCACCTTGTTGGCCTCCTCTCCCCAAACTAATTGTATTAGCACCCCAGCCTTGTGGACAAACATCATTACTCTTGTTTGGATTTTCAAGGATAATCAACCTTCTTGTGACCCACTTCTCCACAACCAAAACAAGAAAATTGGTGTCCCTTACACATAGACCACCATGACTCCTACCACAATTTGGACACATAGCATTAGGACCACACCACCATCACCTTAGGCCCTTGGGTAGTCATTGGCTAATCTTCTATTAGGAGCATGAGAAAACCCTTAGACTTGGTGAAATCGGCGACCCTTGGGCCTTGGAACTTACTCTCAAAATGGGCCCTCTTAACCTCACCACTTCTCCTCTTTCTCAGCTTTTCCCCCTCTAATTGTTTGGCATAAGTCATGAGGCGAGACAAGTCCATATAGCCAATCAATATAGCAACACGACACTCCTTATTCACCGAATTGGAAACACCGATTACAAACTTATTCATTCTAGACCTCGGGTCGGCAACCAAGTGTGGAGAATATTTAGAAAGTTTTTTGAATTTGAGGGCGTAGTCCCTTACACTCATAGATCCTTTCTTTAAAATCATGAACTCCATCATTTTGGCCTCCCTAAACTCAAGAGGGAAGAACCGGTTGAGAACTGTCGCCTTAAACTCCTCCCAGAGGATCACATTGTTGTAGCCCTTCTCCTCCTTCCATTGAGTATATCATACTTGAGCCAACCCCTTGAGTTGGTAAGCTGCCCACTCCGCCTTCTTCTCCGACCTGACACCTATAATAGCTAACACTTTATACACCTCATCAACAAATTCTTGACGGTCCTCATCCACTTTAGAATCATAGAACTCTGGTGGGTTCATCCTCATAAAGTCCCTCACCCAAGAGGACGGATTAGAAGCATGAGAGGATTGTTTCCATGACCCAAGCATAGGGCCTAGATGTGACCGGCGAATGGGGAACTCAAAGGAACCCCAAACAAGCCTCAAAGCATATCATTACACATCCTCGATCACTGAAGCAATATAAAACAACATAAAAAACATGACCAAGGGGAATTAGGACTAAGGGAAAGAGACACTGAGAGAGTTTGATACTTAAATAACTTAGATAAGTCAAAGCTCAAACATCATACATAACTTATCCAACAACACCTCTAAACATAGATACTAAGCGGGGGCCAAGACAGAGCAACCAGACTCACCCTTATTGTCATAAGTATACAATAAACGAAGGAGAGTCTTAA
This sequence comes from Solanum medicagineum, assembly GCA_026153255.1. Lineage (NCBI taxonomy): Eukaryota > Viridiplantae > Streptophyta > Magnoliopsida > Solanales > Solanaceae > Solanum > Solanum medicagineum. The sequence continues at coordinate 97,898 of JAPFFP010000099.1, forward strand.
TGCATAACAAAAGAAAATAGTCATTGTCCCAGGAATGGAGGACTCGCCAAGGCTAACTTGAACAGTCTATCTAGCCATGAGTAGAATCAATAAGAGCTCTGGTTCCTACATGGTAACATCATGTAGGCATAAAGTATTCGTTAGTACATTTGAATGTACTAAGTATGTGGGATACAATGCTAGCAAGAGATAGGTAACATAATCGAAATGGATAATTGTAAGCAACGGATAGGTATAACATTAATATGGCATGCATGCTTAATGCTTAAGGTAAAACATGCTAGTAAATCATGATCAAGGAACATAAACTCAATATTAGAAACATACTCAAACCCTTTTGTACCAAACTTCATGAAATGGGCCAAATGACCCCCACTCACCTTATGGTATAACCTTTTTGGAGAGTATTATCAATACCCCTACCGTACGACATAGTCTTTTTGGTAAGTAGTATAAGACGTCACCTATTTACGATATCATCTTTTGGGAAGAAACGTGATTCATTCTATCTTATGACATGACATTTTTAATAGAATGTCCACACCTTATGATATGATCTTTTCGGTGGGAACCTTTAGTCTTTCTACCTTATGGCATGGCCTTTTCGATAGGGTGTCCATACCTTACGATATAATCTTTTCGGTAGGCACAATTATCTATTCTACCTTACGACATGGCATTTTCGGTAGAGTGTCCATACTTTATGATATGATCTTTTCAGTAGGAATCATAAAACACTCTAGCTTACGGCATGGCCTTTTTGGTAGGAATCATTAACCAGTCTACCTTACGGCATGACCTGTTCGGTTGGAATCATAGAACTAGCTCATCAAACCATTACATTCAAATCATCAAGAAAGAACTCTTCATTTTCCTAGGAGCACAACAAACATAAGAACCCAACAATAACATGCAACAAGATAGGTACTTCTCCAAGAAAATAACTCATATAGAAATCCCTATCATCACCACAAAGTCATCATATACCTACACTTCCTCTCCTCATTATACATCATATGCCTACAATGATCGCATCATCATTCAATCATTATTTCATTATCGCATCATCATTCAATCATTATTTCATTATCATATAATCATCATAACACCATTCCACTTATAAGAAATACATTGGAACTTCAATTCCTCAAGAAAAACCCTAGATGGACATCTTATCAAACACTTGGCGGGTGTGTAATGGGGGTAAAAGAACATACAATTTGGAGATGAAATAATGCAAGAAAATCCATTGTAAAACCATTATTCAACACCTTGCAACACCCTCAAGACATACACATCAAAAACCCTCATCAAATCTTACATTATATCCAAGATTTATAGCTAAAATATGCTAAAACAACCATACTTTCGTGAACTAAAATCACTGTGCAGTAAATTTCTCAATATACAAGACCCACATGTAAAATCAACTTTAAATCATGCAATATTAGTAAATAGGAGGCTTAGGCGCCATGGGTGGAAGGATCCAATTGTTTAACACCACATACCTTGACTTTGGAAAATCCTTGAAGAAGATTGGAGATGGAGACTTGAAGCTTGAGTGAGATCCTTGAAGAAATCCTTACGATTAGTCTTGAGTTTTGGACTTGAATTTAGGGTAAATATGAGTCTAAATATTTGGGTAAGTTTTGGTGAATGTTTAGGATGATATGAGTGTGAAATAAGGCTAACTATATATATTTTCAAGTGAGGGAACCCTTAGGCCCAAGACATAGAAGTCTTGGACTGAAAAAATTTAAAAAGGCAGCCAAAAACACCAGGGCACGTCGCGGAGGTAAGGTGGACTACTCGTTGGAAATAGCATTTTATGGACGAACGAGTTTTACAAAAATGGGCATAAATCCTTCATCTGACTCGGAATGGGGTGAAACCAAGTGCGTTGGAAAGCTACTTCAAAGGGCTTTCAATTGATATTTTGTGGGCCTCTCAATGCTTTGTGTACTAAGAGATATGCCCCTTCAAACTTGACCCTCCTAAATAACTTTTATTGAAATTTTTGGATTTTGATACAGTTGCTTTAAATTTTGGGTTAGATCTATTTCCCACTCAATTTGACCCCCTAAACAAGAATATGAAGTCGGATTTTCGAAATAATGAATAGACTTTTAGATATATGGAAATTACAATTCTGGGCACTTCCAAGGCACATTTTAGGGCATTTTTTGGGGTCGTTACAGTATCTCCCCCTTGGGAACATTCGTTACAGAATGTAAAATGGGCATACAAGAGAAGAATAAACATAAGGAGATCAGCCTCAAAAGGAATGCAACAATACACTTTATAATATCATTTTCAAAATCTCAACATAATTGTAAAATCATCATAAACTTTCCAACTTAAACATGAATGCACATGAATGACATAGGGGCTTAAACATAGGACTTGGAATCATAGAAAGGACTTAGCATGTCATCATAAGCTTGAATAGAGTGAAAGTGATACGGATATTGCTCCTCCATGCCTGATCCGGTTCCCCGAGAGACACACTAATAGACGACTCCTCCCAAAAGGCCTTGAAGAACACTACATCATTATCAATCAACTTCTCCACTCATCCATCCAACACCCCCACCAATACCTTCTCTTAATCCAACTTGCCCTCCTTAGCACCCACAACCTCACAGTGTTATATAACACTAAAGTCACCAAAACATCACATCCACCTAGAAGCACAACGAACTGGACGAACCATATATATATCCATAAGAAATGCCCAAACTTATGCAACTTAATCAACCTCCCTTTACACTCTATAAGGACTCACAATCCTCAACTCAATTGTCAACCTTAAATACACCTAACCCACTTGGTACCATAACCATCATATCCCCTTTAGGAGACAACCCCCACTCTGCCATCTTCTCACCCAAAACTTCCAACTCTAGTGAGACGGAATCAAGAATGCTACACCACCATACTCAACTTCCCTCAACTTAACTTCCAATCTAACCACCGATGGATCCCACTTGTCTCCTTCTTGTCACCACTATCCACACATGCTAGGCTACCTAGAGCACCGACCGCAACATTACCCTTACCAAGGAAAGTAATGCCTTACCAAGGAAAGTAATGCACACTCATTCATAATCCTTAAAGAATCCTAACCTCCTTCTTGCTACCCACAAAGAATTCACAAGCTTTAAACAAATTAATACCTCATCATTAGAGACTACCACAAAGATACCAAGGTAGAGTTTTAAGACCCTATTCAAGAAACCCACAATCATCACTGGTGCACAAGTCAACCAAACAACTCCATCAATACTAATAATGATAACTCCTAATCCAAAAAGACACTTAGGGATATCACCTACCTTCATCCTCACTTGGGGACAAAACCCGAACAAAGATCAATGTTAAAGAAGTGACTAACCCATTGTAGTTGACTAAATAGATTGACCATCCTTACCCATCATTTTACAACCTTATGGGTTCTACACTCATTAGAAACATGCTATGCAAGTAGCCCAAACTACCCCTAAACCCCCAACTCAACAAGCTAAGTTGTCAACCCACAAGAATACTTATGATATGCATGTACACACTTTCAAAGAGGCAATAGACATTTTTCCAACTCATTTTTTAAAATAATCCGTGTACATGAATGCATATGATATGAACAATGATGAAATGACATGGGTAATTAAGACTCCATTTAAAATCAACATTTGTAATACGAAGTTGAAGTGAAAACATAATTAATTCCATATTTAAATCCATAGTATAATCTCTCATGCATAAATAATATCAAAAGGGGAACATGCTTACTTATAACTTCATAAACCCAAAGTAAATCCTTATATAACGGTTTAAATCATGTTAAAATCATTAAATAAACACTACCCATGCATCAATAGAATCTTAGGAATCATAATCTTCAAATCCCAAATTAAAATAAGTAAAATATGTGTAAGTTTTCTTGAAAATAATTTCGGGTCTCCTTGATTGGAAAGGATCAATGATCAACCCTCAAATGCATGAATCCTACTAGCACCCAACCTTCTTCCTTGTACCTGTAATACTACCCTCAAATGATTCACATGCACTACATCATTAGAGAATGAACCACATTATCATCACCAAAACCACCATAAACCTATTAGCGTAGGGACTAAAGATCTTACTCATGAGACTTATAGGCATACTCGGTGTACTAGTCAAACCAAAGGACACTACCCCAATATTCAAAATATCGGAAAGGACATACAAAGCCTCATCTACCACCAACAACAATTCTATAGACAAAACAACTTAGGTTCAACACCTCCATTTCTCATAAGATGAAAAATGCAATCCTCTTATAGACCAATTATACCTTAAGTCAAGAATGGACCTACCTCCCTTGCTACCACTTTGACAACCTCCCACTCAAAGACAGGTTCATTAGGAAAATGAGGATACCTCTATGGGATCTACCATCCAAGAAGACACAACATGCATACAACTATTCCATCCTAAGTACAACATCAAAATCCACCACATCAAATTAAACAAGCCACAAACAAAGACCTAACGCAATACAAACCCGGATGAACATCTATGAACTTTCTAGCAACAATATACCCAACCAAGAGATAAACACCAAAGGTTCACATCACAACTCGGGGAACACAAGAAACCCCACCATCAACTAAAAGAATAGAGAAGAAACAGTGAAACTCAGATCCATCAAAATCAAAACCTTCTACTAACCTTCCTTCACCTTCTTTTTGAAGCGGCATGATCAATTAAAAGAGCAAAGAACATTCATTAGAGGGGATATCCCTATCTTACTTCTAAAACACGGCATAGACCATGAAGAAGGGAAACATTTCCTAAAACGTCTCATAGCCTCCTACTCATAGTTGTGGTGCACAGCACAACCATGAATAAGACTCTAATCGATGTGGTGTGTTGGACTCCGAGGATCTAACAACCTAGTTCTTTGGTACCATCATTGTCACAACCCAATCTTGGGATTAGACGTGACCGACAAATGGGGAACCCGAAGGAACCCCAAATAAGCCTCATAGCATATCATTACACATCCTTGGTCGTGGAAGAAATCTAAAACAATATAAAAAACATGAACAAGGGGAATTAGGACTAAGGGAAAGAGAGACAAAGAGAGTTTTAACACTTACTTAGATAAGTCAAAGCTCAAACACAATACATAATTTATTCAACACCACCTCTAAACATGGATACTAGTGGGGGACAAGAAAAAGCAACCGGGCTCACACTTATGGTCATAAGTATACAATAAATGAAAGAGAATCTTAATACATAACATAAGAGAATAGTCATTGTCCCCGGAATGGAGGACTCGCCAAGGCTAACTTAAACAATCCGTCTAGCCATGAGTTGAATCAATAGGAGCTCCGGTTCCTACATGGTAACATCATCTAGACAGAGAGTATGCGTTAGTACGTTTGAATGTACTAAGTATGTAGGATACAATGCTAGTAAGACATAGGTAACACAATCGAAATGCATAATTTTAAGCAACGCATAGGTATAGTATCAATATTACATGCATGCTTAATGCTTAAGGTAAAACAAGCTAGTAAATCATGATCGGGGAATATAAACTCAATAACTCAAATATACTCAAACCCTTTTGTACCAACCTTCAAGAATTGGTCCAAATGACCCCCACTCACCTTATGATATAACCTTTTTAGAGAGAGTTATCAATACCCATACCGTACGACATAGTCTTTTTGGTAAGTAGTATAATACATCACCTACTTTACCATATCATCTTTTGCGTAGGAACTTGATTCATTCTATCTTACGGTATGACCTTTTCAATAGAATGTCCACACCTTATGATATGATCTTTTCGGTGGGAACCTTTAGTTTTTCTACCTTATGGCATGGCCTTTTCGGTGGGGTGTCCATACCTTACAATATAATATTTTTGATAAACACAATTATGTATTCTACCTTACAGCATGTCCTTTTCGGTAGGGTGTCCATCCTTACCATATGATCTTTCTAGTAGGAATCATTAAGCACTCTACCTTATCGCATGGCCTTTTCGGTAGGAATCATTAACCACTCTACCTTACGACATGGACTTTTCGGTAGGAATCATAGAACTATCTCATCGAACTATTACATTCAAATCATCAAGAAAGAACTCCTCATATTCACAAGAACACAACAAACATAAGAACATAACAACAACATGCAACACCATAGGTACTTCTCCAAGAAAACAACTCATATATATATCCCTATCATCACCACAAAGTCATCATATACCTACACTTCCTCTCCTCATTGTATATCATATGCCTAAAATCATCTCCTCATCATTCCATCATTATTTCATCATCACATAATCATCATAACACCGTTCAACTCATACGACATGCATTGGACCTTTAATTCCTCAAGAAACCGTAGCCAGACATTTTATCAAACACTTAGCGGGTGTGTAGTGGGGGTAAAAGATCATACAATTTGGAGATGAAATCATGCAAGAAAATTCATTATAAAACCATCATTCAACACCTTGAAACACCCTCAACACATACACATCAAAAACCCTCATCAAATCTTACATTATATCAAAGATTGAAAGCTCAACACATGCTAAAACAATCATACTTTGATGAACTAAAATCACTGTGTAGTAAATTTCTCAATATACAAGACCCGCTTATAAATTCAAATTTAAATCATGCAATATTAGTAAAAAGGAGGCTAAGGAACCATGGGTGGAAGTACCCAATGGTTTAACACCACATAACTTGACTTTGGAGAACCTTTGAAGAAGATTGGAGATGGAGACTTGAAGCTTGAGTGAGATCCTTGAACAAATCCTTAAGATTGGTCTTGAGTTTGAGACTTGAATTTAGGGTGAAATATGAATGTAAATGTTTGAGTGAGTTTCGGGGAATGTTTAAGATGATATGAGGGTGAAACAAAGCTAAGTATATGTATTTTCAAGTGTGGGAACGCTTAGGCCCAAGACTTAAAAGTCTTTGGATCGAAAAGATTAAAAACAGGAACCCAAAAACACCAGGGCGCATTGCGGAGTTTCAGATATATGGAAATTATGATTTCAGGCACTTTCGAGGTCATTTTCTTGCACTTTTTGGGGTTTTTACATTTGCGTCCCTTGATTGACTTGAATAGCTACAACTTGATCTAGCAAAGTGAGAGCATCCTGGAGTTTTCCATAAACCAGTTGTTCCTCGGGTATGCGGGCTCTTCTTTCTTATGTGTTAGGCATGATCTAGCATAGCAAAGAACAATCGTTAAGGGAGAAACTTTCCCTTAACTTCTATAGCACGACATAGAGTAAGAAGAAGGAAAACATTTCTTAGAATGTCTCATAGCCTCTTACCCATAGTTGTGCTACGCAACACAACCAAGAATAAGACTCTAATCATTGTGGGGTATTAGATGTCGATGACCATTAATAACCTAGTTCTTCGATACTAAGTTTGTCACGACCGAAGCCTAGGGGCTAGACGTGGCACGACGAATGGGGAACCCGAATGGACCCCAATCAAGCCTCTTAGTTTATCATTACACATCCTCAGTTGTTGAAATAATTAAACAACAATAAAAGAATAGAAATAAGGGCAAAGGGACTAGGGGAAATCCTTCATTTCACAAAACATGAAAAAAGTCAAATGGAGTCAAGCTTATAGTATCATTACATGACTTGTCTAACAACACCTCTAAACATATAACTTAGCGAGGGCCAAGACAAGCAACCGGGCTCACCCTCATAGTCAAAATATATAATAAAGGAAAGAGAGTATTTATACATAGCATAAGATCAAAGTCATTGTCCTCGAAGCTAAGGAATCACCAATTTGCTTTGTAGTACTAGCCACGAGGAGGACTAGGATGACTGTGAGAAGCTCCAGTTCCCATATGGTAACATCATTTAGGCATAAAGTATGCATTAGTATGTTTGAACATACTAAGTATATACGATACAATGCAGCAAGAGATAGGCGGCATAATCAAAATGCATAATTAGGCAATAAATACACATATAGCAATATCGCATGCATGGGTGATGCTTCAAGTGAAAAATTCTTGCATAGTACATATTACATGTGTAGTAAGAGACCAACATTATGATGGATTGTCACACCCTATAATCCATGGTGATTGAGATATTAACTCTCAATTGGTTGATGGTGGATTACACCCCGCCATCCATGGTGATTGAAGTATCAACCCCTCAATTGGTTTGATGATGTATTGTTCCCCACCATCCATGGTGATTGAGTTATCAACCCCTCAATTGGTTGATGGTGGATTGCACCCTGGCATCCATAGTGATTGAGGTATCAACCCCTCAATTAGTTGATGGTGATTGCACCCCGGCATCCATGGTGATTGAGGTATCATCCACTTAATTGGTTGATGGTGGATTGCACCCCGTCATCCATGGTGATTGAGGTCTAGAACCCCCTCAACTAGGTGTGGTCAACTTGCATCACTATAGATACCTTTCACGAAATCAAAACATATATACCATCCTTATATCATCATAAAGTCATTCAAGTCATAGGACATGTAATGGTCCATCAATAGATCAACACCCTAAACTAGACATTTTATCAAACACTTGGTGGGTGCGTAATGCTAGTGTAAAACCATGCAATTAAAGAGTGAAATCATGCAATAAATCTTGAAGTAAATCAAGTCACCATGACTTGGTAACACCATCTTGCAAAATACATTGACAACCCTCATCAAAATGCATCATAGATCTTAGATTCATAGCTCAAAACTTGTATAAACAATCACACTCTTACAAATCTCCAACATAGTTCATAGTCAAATTCATAACAGAAGGCCCAAAAGTAAAATCAACTTAGAAACATGTAATTCATGTAAAAAGGAAGCTTGGGCATCATGGGTGAAAGGACCCGATGGTTGAAATCCACATACCTCAACTTTGGAGAATTCCTTGATGAAGATTGGAATAGAGACTCAAAGCTTGAGTAAATTCCTTGAGATTCGGAATAAGTTTTGGCACCTAAATTTTGAATGAAATATTTGTCTAAGTGTTTGGGAGAGTATTGTAAATTTTTTTGAATGATATAAGGTTGAAAAATGACTAAGTATATATGTTTTATACGCATTGGAAGGCTTAGGCCCAAGACCCAAAGGCCTTGGATCGAAACAGGAACAACTGGCAACAAAATACACAGGTTTGAGTCTAGTCCGCGATGGAACCCAACACAAGAAGTCTTAAATAGCAATATAGTAGATAGTGTCTTCGAACTTGAGGACTCACCAAAGCTTGTCTTTGAAGAATCTCACTAGCCTCGTGGAGGATGATCAAGAGGAGCTCCGATCCCTACATGGTGATATCATGTAGGCATAAAGTATGCGTTAGTACATTTGAATGTACTAAGTATGTAGGATACGACGCAACAAGGCACAAATCAATATAGTCAAAATGCATAGTAATAGGCAACAGATAAGCATAATATCAATACGATATGCATGATCAATGCCTGAAATAAAACATGTTTATGAATCATTCAATTTGCATAGAACATGACACATATGTGGGAAGGACCTCAACCGACAAAGAATAAGACTAAGTGAGCTACAACTTCGAATCCCGATGATTACCCCCCATCGGTAAAGAGGTGGTCTACTTGCAAAGGTTAACCATACTTTACCTTACGGGAACATGACCCATTTCGTATGAAGTAACCCTCCTTAGGAGAACATGGCCCATTTCGAAAAATATTTCATTAAGAAGTGCACTAAATGGATCTACTAGTAAAGCAGGGGTAAAATATACTCCTATATTGGCACATAGTTTGAGGAAAGGAATATAAACCCAAGAAGATGGTCCATGCCACATCCAATACATCGGTGCTAAGCCTAATCCCACAGTATTTGAAATAATCATACTTTAGCAATTTGTAAAAAATATGAAAAGATGACATGAGTAGCTCCAAAACATCTTTGACTTCAAATTTTCCTATCTTTGGAACATAAGAATAGATCATCATCAAACATTACCCTTATAATAATATCAAAGGACCACAAGAGGTAAAATCTTTGGAAGAGGGCTTAATCTAGCATTTAGAACATCATAGACATTTTCATGAATTCAATAAATTTTAAAAGCCCGAAATCATCATAAAGTCAGTGGACTAATAGATCATCAATAAATTTAAGAATCCTTGAAAAGACATTTTATCAAACACTTGGTCAGTGTATAATGCTTGTTCAAAATAATGCAATTCAAGAGTGTAATAATATGAGAAAAGTCAATGCAAATCAACCCACTAACATATAGTAAAACCCTTATGTAGTATACCTTGAAATCTATCATCAAATCTCGTAATAGGTCATAGTTTTATAGCTCAAAACATGCGTAGTCTCAATAGACAAATCCCATTCATTGTACAAGTTTGAAATAGATAGTCATGAATAATAAATAAATATTTAATAAAATCCTAACTTAATTTATGCTCATAATAGATAATAGAAGATACACGTAGATAATACAACTTGAAAATATGTAATTTTCATAAAAATGGAGATTGGGCTCCATGGGTGAAAGGACCCAATGGATGAAACCGGCATACCTAAATTTGGGGATTCCTCGATATAGACTTGAATCTTGAATGGAGTTCTTGAGATCCGGAGTTAAGGTTGAGACATTTGAATTTAGATGAAATATTTTGGTAAGTCTTGGAGAGGTTTTTGAGAGGGTCTTGAGTGATATAGAATTGAAAAATGGCTAAGTATAGGCGTGAAAGATGTTGTCTTCTAAGTATAGGGACCTCCTCATAAGTCAAATTATCTTCTACAACACCCACAACATCCAAGGGCACTATCGCACTTGGGTCACCCACACACTTTCTCAACATGGACACATGGAAAACCGGATGTACCATGTCCATCACCATAAGAAACTCTAATTCATATGCAACCTTACCAATCCTCCTTAAAACTCTATAAGAACCCACAAACCTTGGGCTTAATTTTCCATTCCTGCCAACCGGACCACACCCTTCATGGATGAGACCTTCAAATAGACCCAATCACTAACCTTAAACTCAAGATCTCTTCTTCTCACATCGGAGTAGGACTTTTGTCTACTTTGGGCTGTTTCAAATCTCTCCCTAATCAATCTCACCTTCTCCAAAGCTTCCATGACCAAATCCGGACCTAATAAAGCCATTTCCCCCACTTCAAACCACCCAACTGGGACCTACAATGCCTATTATAGAGAGCTTCAAAAGGAGCCATACTAATGCTTGAGTGATAGCTATGGTTGTAAGAAAATTCAATGAGTGGAAGATGTTCATCCCAACTACCCTTAAACTCCAAAACACAAGCTCTAAGCATATCCTCAAGAGTTTGGATAATCCTCTCGGCTTGACAATCCGATTGAGGGTAAAAAGCCATGCTAAGCTTAACCTTGGTACCAAGACCTCATTGGAAAGACGTCCAAAAGTGAGAAGTGAATTGAACACCATGATCCAAAATGATAGACAAGGGCACCCCGTGAAATCTAAGCAACTCATGAATGTACAATTTGGCATAATCTTCGGCACCATAAGTAGTTTTGACCGGTAAGAAGTGAGCCGACTTTGTCATTCTATCCACAACAACTCAAATAGAGTTAAAATGTTTCCTAGTTTTAGGCAACCCAACAAAAAAATCCATGTTAATCTCCTCCCACTTCCAAGTAGTAGGATATTTATATCTTGGGCTAAGCCAAACGACCTTTGATGTTCGACTTTCACTTTTTGGCAATTGTGACATTAGGATATGAACTTGGCAATGTCTGTCTTCACACCACCCCGCCAATCCACTTCCCTCAATTCTCTATACATCTTTGTAGAACTGGGATGAATGGAATAGGATGAATTGCAGGCTTCCTTCAAGATCAATTCTTTCAAATCATCCACATTTGGCACACACAATATACCTTGGTACGTAAGGGCACCATCTCCCCCTTGGGAGAAAACCTCCACTTTACCATCTCTCACCAAGGCCTTCAACTTTAGCAAGGCGGGGTCAAGATCTTGTTTTTCCTTTACCTTCTCAATCAAAGAGGATTTAAAACAATCAACAACCACTACACCCCTATTATCAACTTCATCCAACTTAACCCCCAATCTAGTCAACCGGTGAACCTCCTAGCGACCTATTTGCCACCATCATCAACATGAGCTAACTATTTGCCACTATCATCAACATGAGCTAGACTATCCATAGACACCCTACTTAGAGCGTCGACCACAACATTAGCTCTGCCGGGTGATAATGCACACTCATATCATAATCTTTAAGGAGTTCTAACCAGCTTCTTTTTCTCAAGTTAAGATCTTTTTAGGTGAACACATATTGGAGACTCTTGTGGTCGGTAAACACATCAACATGAACCCCATACAAGTAGTGACGCCAAATTTTCAAAGCAATTACCACGGCCGCCAATTCAATATCGTTGGTAGGATAATTCATCTCATGCACCTTAAGTTGTCTAGAGGCATATGTTATCACCATACCACATTGCATCAAATTACACCCCAAACAAATTCTTGAGGCATCAATATACAAAAAATCCTTCCAACCCTTCCAGTAGAGCCAAAATAGGAGCAGAGATAAGCTTATTATTCAAAGTTTAGAAACTCTTCTCACACTCATCGGTCTACACAAATTTCGCCTTCTTTGGAATCAATTAAGTCATAGGAGAAGCAATAGAAGAGAAACAATTTACAAACATCTGGTAATAACCTGCCAAACCCAAGAAACTTCTAATGTCTGATCGAGTTAAAGGTCTAGGCCAATTTCTAATCACATTTGTATTCTTAGGATCCACCTTAATGCTATCGCCCGACACCACATGCCCTAGAAACGTAGCACCTTTCAACCAAAATTTACATTTCTCATATTTTGCATACAACCTCTTGTCACGACCCAGACCTAGGGCCTAGTCATGACGGGCGAATGGAGAACCCGAAGGAACCCCAAACAAGCCTCTTAGTATATCATTACACATCCTTGGTCACGAAAGCAATTAAATAGCATTGAAAGAATAGAAATAAGGGCAAAGGGACTAAGGGGAAACTTTCACAATATAAAATCATGAGACAAGGGAGTCAAGGATCATAGCATAATTACACATCATGTCCAACAATACCTCTACTACATAGATACTTAGCGGGGGCGAAGACAAGCTACCGGGCTCACCAGCATAGTCAACATACATCAAAGAAAGAGAGTCTTAATACATAGCATAGGATCAAAGACATTGCCCTCGGAATGAAGAACTCACCAGCTAGCTTGAATGGATATCACTAGCCATGTAGAGGAGGATGATGACCAAATGGAGCTTCGGTCCCTACATGGTAACATCATGTAGGCAAAGAGTATGCGTTAGCAGGTTTTAATGTACTAAGTATGTAGAATGCAATGTAAGAAGAGATAGGCAACATAATCGAAGTGCATAATCATGAGCAATAGATAGCAGAATAGCAATATGACATGTATGATCAATGCTTGAAGTAAAATATACTTATATAGAACTTATTGCATGTATAAGAAGAGACCATCATCATAGACCAAGCGTACTAGTACTCAGAATCCAAGTCTTAGCACCCCTTTGGATGGTGATCAAGGTTTATACCCCTCAATAGGTAAATGGACATGACAGCCTCCATCATAGTGGTCAAGGTATCAACCCCTCAACATGGTTAATGGACTTCACAACCTCCAGCATAGTGGTCAAGGTATCAACCCCTTAACATAGTTAATGGACTTCACACCCTCTATTATAGTGGTAAAGGTATCAACCGCTTAACATTGTTAATGGACTTCACATCCTCCATCATAGTGGACATGGTATCAACCCCTTAACATGGTTAATGGACTTCACACCCTCAATCATAGTGGTCAAGGCAAGCACCCCCTCAACAAGGTATGGTCAACATGCTACCCTAGGGATACGTTTCAAGATATTATCATAATATTACATTACTTTCATCACCATAAAGTCATGTATCTCATATGCCAAGCATTAGGCCTTCAACAACTCAAGAATTAATAACCGGACATTTTATCACACTTGGTGGGTGTGTAATACTAGTGTAAAACCATGCAATTCAAGAGTGTAATCATCCTAGAAAATTCAAACTAAAACCATCAATAGATACTTGGTAACACCCCCACGCAATATACGTCAAAACCCTTCATTAAATCTCACAATAGATCTTAGATTCATAGCTCAAAACATGCTAAACGACCATAATTTCGTGAAAACCCCAACATAATGTGCAGTGAAATTCATAATAAGTAAGACCCATGAATGAATCAACTTTAAATCATGCAATTTTAAGAAAAAGGAAGCTTGGGCATCATGAATGGAAGGAACCCAAGAAAGAAACCCATATACCTTGACTTTGGAGAATCCTTGGAGAAGATTGGAGATGGAGACTTGAAGCTCGAATGAGAACCTTAAGATTTGGATGAGTCTTGAGACTTGGAATCTGGAGATGAAATCTTATCTAAGTGTTTGAGAGAGTATTTGAGAATGTCTAGGATGATATGAGGGTGAAATAAGGCTAAGTATAGGTATTTTCAAGCATGGGAGGACTTAGTCCCAAGACTCAAAAGTCTTGGATAGAGATAAAAAAAATGGACAAAAAATACATAGTGGGGCGTCGCGCCTGAATTGCGGACTGCTCTCGGGAATTTGACACTTTAAAAATTGAAATTGTGATTTGTTCCCTCTAAAATCGGGGTCAGACCCTTTAAACCCTCGATGTTTTCTCCCTAACAAGAATATGAAGTCGAATTTTTAATATCGTTCACAGAAGTTTAGATATATGGAAATTATGGTTTCGGGCGCTTTCGAGACATGTTTTCGGGCACTTTTGGGGTCGTTTCAATATATCGCCCTTGGGAACATTCATTCCTTAATGTCAAAGACAGGTATGAGATGTAAACAAGATGATTTCAACACACAAAAGGATGCAACAATGCACTTAAACATCATCTCAAAAAAAATCTCAACATAAGTGTAAAATCATCATGGACTTGTCAATTTAAGCATGAATGCATGTAATGACATAAGGGATAAACTTAAGACATGAAATAACATGAAGGTATCAGTTGCTATCTTGGACTTAAATAGAGTGAAAGAGGTACGGACATGTTTCTCTATGCCTGCTCCGGCTACCCGAGACACTATCAATTAGACGATTCTTCCAAAAAGGGCCTTGACGAACATTACATCCTTATCAATCAACTTCTCGACCCTTCCATCCAATATCTCCATTAGGATCTCCTCATAGGTCAGCTTATCCTCCTCAACACCCACGACCACAAAGAGTTCTATAGCGTTAGAGTCACAAACACATCCCCCTCAACCTAGAAGCATAAAGAACCAGACGAACCATATCCATATCCATATGCAATTCTCATTCGCATGCAACCTCATCAATTCTACTTAATAGTCTATAAGGACCTACAAAACTTAACCCAATTGTCAACCTTTAACACATATAATCCACTTGGTACTATAAAGCACCATCTCCCCTTTGGGAGATAACCTCCTCTCTACCATCCTTTCACTCAAAACTTCCAACTCTAATAAGGCGGAAACAAGGCCTTGCTTAAACTAGACTCTTTCAACCAAAGAAGATTTGGAACCGTCATGAACCCACACTCCCACTCTCAACTTAATCTATCCTAACACCCAATCTATCCAATTGATGGACCTCTTTACCACCATCATCAACATATGCTAGGTTACCCATAGGCACCCTACTTAGTGCATCGACCACAACATTAGCCTTACCTTGGAATAATGACCACTCATATCATAATCCTTAGGGAGTTCTAACCATCTTCTTGTTATCCTTAATTCACACCTATCACACTTAGAAAACAACATCTCATGCCCCAAAACTTGCAACACTACCCCCAAATGATTCACAAGCCCTAAATAAATCAATGCTCCACCACTAGAGGCCACCTCAAACACATCAATGTAGGGTTTTAAGACCATATTCATGAAACCCATAAATGTTAGTCGGTGCATAAGTTAACCAAACTACTCCACCAATACTCTAGATGCACACTCCTAGTCTGAAAGGGCAATTAGGGATATTACGTACCCTAATCCTCACTTGGGGATAAATTTCGAACCACAATCAATCTTAGAGAAGTGACTAGCCCCTTATAGTTAACCAAATATATCGTCCATCCTCATCCCTCACATTACAACCTTACTGGTTCTATGCTCATTGCAAGCAAGATATGCAAGTAGCAAACTACCCCATGACCTCTAACCCATCAAACCAAATTCAAACAAAATCACGAGACAAGACTTTATGCAACAAGAACTTGGAGAAACCCTTATAAGACTTTCTAGCACCAATAGACTCACATAACCAAATCTTACTAGAAAAAAAAGTGGATAATGAAAGGAATAGAGACCCTCGGAACTATCAAAGCATGCACAGTAAAATCAAAAAGAATCTTCAACTTTCTAGTAGAATCATCAGGCACCTCATCCCCTCCTTGCCTTCTTTGAAGGGCGTACAACTGATTACGTCTTGGAGAACCTTCTTGATCAATATTACCACCTTTGCCTTATTACACCTAAGAGGACAATCTATTATCTTGTGACACATCTCCCCACAACCATAACAAGTATTGTTATTCCTCAAGCACGGACCATCATGGCATTTACCACATGTTCGACACCTACCATAAGGTACCACACTACCACAACCTTTGTGACTTTGGAACTTCCCTTCACCACGGGCCCTCTTGACCTCCTTACCCTTCCTCTTTCTCATATTTTCCTCTTCCAATTGTTTGGCACAAGTTATCAAGCAGGATAAATCCATGTCAGTAATCAACATAGTGGACTGGCACTCCTTGCTCACCTAATTGGATACACCTATTACAAACTTATTCATTCTAGACCTCGGATCGGCCACCAAATCGTAAGCATATTTAGAAAGTTGGTTGAACTTCAGGGAGTACTTCCTCACACTCATTGAACCTTGCTTCAAATTTATGAACTCTATCATCTTGGCCTCCCTAAGCTCATGAGGAAGAACCGGTTAAGAAAGTCCACCTTAAATTCCTCCCAAAGCACCACACTATTTTCCCCTTCTCCTTCTTCCAATAAGTAAACCATATTTGTGCCACCCCTTGAGTTAGTAAGCCGCCAACTCCACCTTCTCTTCCGATTTCACACCCGTGATAGCCAACAATTGATAAACCTCACCAATGAACTCTTAAGGGTCCTCATCTACTTTTGACCCATAGAACTCCGGTAGATTCATCCTCATGAAGTCCGTCACTTGAGATGCCAGAGTAGTAGCATGAGAGGCTTGGGCCGTTTGGTTTTCTTGATTAGCCATGACTTGAGCTAGTAAAGTGAGAGCATCCCGACTTTTCATGAACCATTCCTCCATCTTGAGGAGCTTGAGGAACGGGAGGAGCCGGTTTCTCCTCGGGTGTATGGGCTCTTCTTCCTCTTGTGTTAGGCATGATCTAGCATAACAAAGAATAATCGTTAGGAGGAAAAACCTTACCTCAACTCTATAGCACTACATTGACCATGAAGAAGTGAAACATTTCCTAAAACGCCTCACAGCCTCTTACTCATAGTTGTGGTGCACAACACAACCATGAATAAGACTCTAATCAAAGCGGTTTGTTGGACGTCAAGAATCTGACCTAGTTCTTTGTTACCATCTTTGTCAAGACCAGGACCTAGGGCCTTTTCGTGACCAACGAATGAGGAACTCGAAAGAATCCTAAATAATCCTCTTAGTATATCATTATACATCCTTGGTGTGGAAGAAATTTAATAGCATTGAAAGAATAGGAATTAGGGCAAAGAGACTAAGGGGAAACTTTCATAATATAAAATACAAGGGAGTCAAGACTCATAGCATAATTACACATCATGTCCAACAACACCTCTACTATATAGATACTTAGCGGGGGCCAAGACAAACAACTGGGCTCACCCTCATAGTCAATATACATTAAAGCAAGAGAGAGAATCTTAATACATAGCATAAGATCAAAGCCACTGCCCTCAAAATGGAGGACATACCAACTAGCTTGAATAGATACCACTAGCCATGTGGAGGAGGATGATGACCAAATGGAGCTCCGATCCCTATATGGTAACATCATATAGGCATAGAGTATGCATTAGGATGTTTGAATGTACTAAGTATGTAGGATACAATACAACAAGAGATAGGCAATATAATCGAAGTGCATAATCATGAGCAATAGGTATCATAATAGCAATAGGACATGTATGATCAATGCTTGAAGTAAAACATGCTTATATAGAACATATTGTATATATAAGAAGAGACCATCATCATAGAGCAAGCGTACTAGTATTCGCAATCCAAGGCTTAGCATCTCCTTGGAGGGTGATCAAGGTATATATCCCTTAATAGGTAGATGGACATCACACCCTCCATCATAGTGGTCAAGGTATTAACCCCTCAATATGGTTAATGGTCTTCACACCCTCCAGCATAGTGGTCAAGGTATCAACCCCTTAACATTTTTAATGAACTTCACACCCTCCATCATAGTGGTCAAGGTATCAACCCCTTAATACGGTTAATGGACTTCACACCCTCCATCATAGTGGTCAAGGTATCAACCTCTTAACATGGTTAATGGGCTTCACACCCTCAATCATAGTGGCCAAGGTATCAACCCGTCAACATGGTTAATGGAATTCACACCCTCCATCATAGTGGTCAAGGTATCAACCTCTCAAAAAGGTTAATGGAATTCACACCCTCCATCACAATGGTCAAGGTATCAACCCCTCAATAAGGTTGATGGACTTCACACCCTCCATCATTGTAACGACCAGAAAAAGTGCCCAAAAATGTGCCTCAGAATACCTAAAATTGCAATTTTCTTATATCTCAAAATTCACTTATAATTTCAAAAAATTGACTTCGGATTCTTGTTCAGAGGGTCCAAATTAGGGGGAGAGGGGTCTAACCCTAATTTACGAGCAAAGATTTAACAATGACGAAATTTCAAAAATCAATTTCCAAAGGGGTTTTCGCGTCCCCCTCGTGATGCGCCCCTATGTATTTTTGAACTTAGATTTTCAACTTCGGTCCAAGAATTAATGTCTTGGGGCTAAAAGCTCCCATACGTGGTTTTTCCCACACTTAGTCACATTTCACCATTATATCATCCTAAACATTTTCCAATACTAACTCAAACACATAGTCATATTTTCACTCCCCAAACTCAAGCCCCAAACCCTCATCCCAAGCTAAGGTTCTCCTTCATGATTCTTCTTCGAGCTTCAAGTCTCCATCTCCAATCTTCACCAAGTTCATCCTAAGCTAAGGTATATGGTGTTGAACAATTGGG
>JAPFFP010000099.1:117410-154334 GCA_026153255.1 Solanum medicagineum
GGGGGAGGGGGAGGGGGTGGGGGGTATTGGGTGAGTCGAACTAAGAATAGGTGAAAAAAATAAAATTTTCAAAATGTGAAATTTTTAATGTTATTTTATTTAAAAAATTCGGGAAGGGGATCGTACTATGAATGAGATAAAAAAATCAATTTGAAATTGGATAGGAGTTTTGGAAAATGTTTTCCTTAACTTTTGGAAGTCATTTTTCTTAAATTTGAGGAAAATGAGTTGATGTGAAAAATATTTTTCAAAACATTTAAGCCAACCAAAAATGAGAAAATGAAAAAAAAAAAAAAATCGTCCATACCAAACACAACCTGAGAGTAGATTACTGACCATTGTTGGTGAGAGTAGATTACTGACCATTGTTGGTGAGTCTAAAAATTCTAAACTACTTGTAAGATTATGCACACTTATGTTTGTGTTTGGACTCAACACATGTCAATGATAAACATGTCAGATTATTCAAACACACTTAATCATGTGTAGGCTTTAGCTATCGTGAAAGGATTATTGGTGTAAGATTTCATTTTGCCAAAAAGGTCAACAACATTATATTATGAAATATTTTTAATATTATTAAACTAAAAAATTAATAAAGATCATAAATGAAGTAAATTACTAGATATATGAATACAATAAATTGAAGAAAAATAATTAATTTATATGGATCAAATCTCTATCAACCAGTCAATCCTACAGTGAATGTAATCATCATTCGTACATTAACACATATTTATTACTCAAATAAATAAAAAGAAAACAATTTTATTTGTCCATACATTGAATTCATTGGCCAAAAATTTAGTCAACATAATTAATGTGATGAAGTATAATTACAACATAACTATAAATTGATTGATTGAATCAATATTTAGAAGATGACACAGAATCCCAGGTGACATTATCTCCATGCGCATTATTCTGTATCATTATAGGCGCTTTCTCTGAAACACTCCAAACCTTTACCGATTTATCCAAACTTCCACTATAAACTACCCATTTTTGATCAGTTGCAGTGGATTCTTTTTCCTCTTCAACTGCTAGACATTTGACTGGTCCATTATGACCGGTTAATACAGATAACAATGTGTGTATAGACTTGTCCCTTCTCCAAACACATATTGTTTTATCCGCTGATCCACTGAGTAGCAAATTCCCAGCTGCTTCAAGGCATAAAATCGCCAATTTGTGTCCCTTGAGGACTCCACCATGTGATAATTGCTTCTCGCGTTCCCAAAAATTCACAACACCGTCTGATGAACCACAGTAAACCATTGAACCAGATTTGCTAACAACTAATGCTGTCACTGCACATTCTTGATTCAAAAGTGTTTGAACAAATACATGCTTTGGGTGTTTCCCTGTGTGCTCTCTTTGCCAAACTTTGACTGTTCCATCAGCTGATCCTGTATAGACTATGCCTTCAACGCTCGCCACCACTGAATTCACTGCATCATCATGTGCTTTCACTGATTCTATGCATTTTGAGTTATCAACGTTCCATACCTTGTGCACATGGTCAAATTAGATTTACTATTCAGTAATTAAATGTGTATAGAAATAAGATGTAAACTAACCTTAAATGTTCTGTCCCATGAAGCAGAATAGAGAAGGCCTCGAGATTGATCCATGCTTAAGCATGATATAGCGTCAACATGCTTGATCCATAAACCGCTCCTATTATGCTTGACTTCGACATAGTTGCTGGGCTTAATGGATGCCTTGAAAATATCAAAGAAACTAGGCAATGTCCCAGCACGTTTGTAAGTACCCGGATTCTTTACACTGAACTTCCAAACACGAACTTTTCCATCTTGATGGCCAGTGAATATTTTCTCTCCGGAGATAATGATGGCTTTGACAAGTCCGCTATTGGATTTGAAAGCTGCAAATTCCTTGAGGTTCTTCCACACACGTATATTCTTGCTATCAGATCCGGTATAGAGAAGATCATTTTGGGTTGCCAAAGAATAAATATGACCCTCTTCACGTACAAGTGAACCAACGAGTCCATTTATTTTAGGGATATTTTGGGAACTATTACCCTCATCGCCTTTGAACCATGGAGAGCCTTGGTTCCATGGAGACATCATCATTGGAGACCCTTCACCGCTAAGACGATTCGCTTCATACGCAGAGAAGCTACTATGTCTTGCATTGTAACTATTATTATCTGCATCATCCTCAATATGCCTGCTTGATATGTTGGGATCCGAGTGAGCAATGTTTCCTATTTTAGGAGGCAAATGGCTTGTATCAACAAACATCCTCGGATTGAATTGGCCTCCCCTTCTTCTCTTAATTAATAATAATTATCTCCAGAAGCCTTAGGCTGAGAAGAAAAGGCAAAGAACAAATGGATCAACAAACTAAAGAAGAAATAGAATATTTGCAATGCCATAAAGGCAAGGAAGGGAGTGGAAGAGAGATTTTCTAGGGAATAATTCCAAACTAGAGGCCATAAATTTCGAGTTAAACCATAGGTCATCAACATTTTCTCTTTTTACTTAGTAACGTTATATGCTTAGTCCCACAGGTATATACATACTAGCTAATTTTTCGACACGTGCGTTGAATATGTCGATTTACCATAGATGTCCATAAAGATAACTATAATATCATAAATCACGATGAAGAGGAAAATTATTAACCTAAAAGCTATGGAAAAGTTTTGGACATCATACCTTATAGTTTATAAAATAAAGTATATATTTCTATGAATGAACAATGTGAATATTTTTTTAAATAAACACAAAAGTTTTCGATGTTTTTTCAAATATTATTCTTGGTTGAATCTTACTTGTGAGTAAATCATATATTTCAAATAACTTACATTATAGCCTGTCTTGCTGAATAAATAGTAATTAGTTACGTCATAACTCTTCAATTACTCTTAATAAGATAACTTAATCTTGTATAAGATGGTATTACTCTATTTTAATTTATGTTTGAGATATCATTCTATTTTATGGTTAAGTGACTAAGTTTATTTATCACTTACCAATTCTCAATGTAATAAAATTGACTCCAACATATAACTCTCATTATTTGTAAAAGTAAAAGCTGTAAAGAGAGTTAGAGAGAGTTAGTTGATGACAACTGTACATATTAGTTAAAAGTTGGTTATAACTATTAGAAGTTGGTTAGAACTAATAACCAATTGGGATGTGACATGTAAATGGTTAGCTGATAATTAGTTGTAGAGTAGTCCCCCCCTCCCCCTCTCTCTATATATATGTAATACTGCTGCATTGAGATAATTTAGATGGAATAAAAGCTCAGATTGATCTCTCAATTCTCTCTAAATCCTCTCCTTCTTCATGCTCATCATGCTTATTGTGCCAAATTTAACATGGTATCAGAGCCTGGTCTGTTATGATCCAAGGTTGATGAGCTTTAATTTCTTCTTCCTACTTCATTCTCCTCTTCTCCTTCTTCTTCATCTCATTGGTCGATTACAGTTTTGAAATTCAAAGTTGAGCTATCATGGAAAACTCTGAAGCTCTAATCGAGTAATTCCTCAGCTGGATTGCAATGATACTCTGTACATGCAGCATTCTGACACTCCAGGTATTTCTGTTGTACCTCACTGGTTGGACCTGAAAACTACTCAGAATGAAGTAGATCTATAATGATGTCAGTGTTAGTAGAGAATAAAGTGAGATTTATTGATGCTTCATGTAAGAGAGAGACCTACCTGCAGGATAATTTTAGGTTACATCAGTGGGATAGGTGTAATCCAATTGTGCAGTCGTGGATAATGTGTTATGTTACTCAAGAGTTAAGAATGGGGATTGTATACTTTGAGAGTGCACAGAAAGTCTGGGAAACATTCAAGGAGAGGTTCGACAAATGTAACGACCCCAAAAAGTGTCCAAAAATGTATCTCAGAATGCCTGGAAATTTTCATGTATCTCAAAATAAGTTCATTATTTCGAAAATTCAACTTCGGATTCTTGTTCAGGGGGTCCAAGTTAGGGAGAAAAGGGTCTAACCCTGATTTAAGAGCAAAGATTTGGCAATTAAGAAATTTCAAGAATGTAAATTCCAGCGGGGTTTTCGTGTCGCCTCCGCGACGCGGCCCTGTGTTATTGTGGACACTATTTTTCAGCATTGGTCCAAGACTTTAAGTCTTGGGCCTAAAAGTTCCCATACGTGTTTTTACCTATACTTAGTCATATTTCATCCTCATATCATCCTAAACACTCCCCAATACTCACTCAAACACTTAGCCATATTTTCACTCCTCAAACTCAAGTCCCAAACCCTCATCCCAAGCTAAGGTTCTCCTTCAAGGTTCTTCTTCAAGCTTCAAGTCTCAATCTCTAATCTTCACCAAGTTCATGTATAAGCTAAGGTATATGGGTTTCATGGGTTCCTTTAACCCATGATACCCAAGCCTCCTTTTACTCAAATTGCATGATTTAAAGTTGATTTACAAATGGGTCTTCCATATTATGAAATTCACTGCACACTATGTTAAAGCTATGTAAAGTTGTCACTAATTTGCTATGTTTTGTGCTATAAATCTTGGATCTATTGTAAGGTTTGATGAGGAATTTTGATGTAGATGTCCTGAGGGAGTTACAAGGTGTTGATTGATGGTTTTACAATGGATTTTCTTGTATGATTTCATCTATAAATTGCATGGTTTTATACTACCATTTCACATCCTCTAAGTGTTTGAAAAAAATGTCCAAATGTGGTTTCTTGAGGAGTTGAAGGTCCAAAGCATGAGATATGATATGAATGGCTATTTGATGATGAAATGAGCTTCTGTATATGATATAATCTATAAGTGTTACATTAGACCATACCAATCCGGGGGGACACGATCCCGGGTAACCATGTTGGGGGTGTATACTCATCAACCATGTGAGGGCTTTATACTTTGTCGCTATGTTGGTAGGGTATGATTACCATCAATCATGTGAGGGGTTTATACCACACAACCACCAAGGGGTTTATACCTTGAATAGCTAGCTTGGTCTCTTCTACACATTTGATATCCTATATGAGCATGAGTTACTCAAGCATGTTTTACTTAAGCATTAATCATACATGTCATATTGTATATTATGCCTATTGATTAATATTATGCATTTTGATTATGATGCCTATCTATTCTTGCATTGCATCCTACATACTTAGTACATTCAAATGTACTAACACATACTCTATGCCTACATGATGTCACCATGTAGGGACCAGTGTCCAAGTTGACCATCCTCCTCCACGTGGCAAGTTTGGTTCTATTCAAGCTAGTTGGTGAGTCCTCAACTTTGGGGAGACAGTCTATGATTCTTCTATTATATATTGAGAAATTCATCTTTATTGTTATTTTGACTATGAGGGTGAGCCCGGTTACTTTGTCTTGGCCCCCGCTCTTATCTATGTATTAGAGGTGTTTGTTGGACATGTTATGTATCTATGATATGAGTTTAACTCTTGTCTTTTGACCATAAAATTATGCAAGCTTTTACCTTAGCCCAGGTTTCCCCGTTCTTTTATCTTTGATACTTGATTTATTGCTTCCGCGACCAAGGATGTGTAATGATGCTTTATGAGGCTTGATTGAGTCCCTTCAGGTTCCCCTTGCGCCGTGTTACGTCTAGGCCCTATGCTTAGGTCCTGACAAACTTGGTATCAGAGCACTAGGTTGATAGATCCTCGGAGTTGAACACACCGCGTCGATTAGAGTCCTATTCATGGTTGTGAAGCACGTCATGACTATGAATAGGAGGCTATGAGGCATTTTAGGAAATGTTTCCCTTCTTCATGCTCTAAGTCATGCTATAAAGTTGTGGTAAGTTTTTTCCCCTAACGATTGTTCTTTGTTATGTTATATCATATCAAACACTAGAGGAAGACAGGCCCAAACTCCCGAGGAGCAACCAACCAATGGTGAGCTCCAAGATGCTCTTATTGTGCTTGCCCAAGTGGTGGCCAACCAAGTCCAACAAGGTGCCAAAGTCCCTCATGATACTACCCTGGGAGCTAGGGTAAGAGACTTCATGAGGATGAATCCTTCGGTTTTCCAGAGGTCAAAGGTGGATGAAGATTTACAAGAGTTTATTGATAAGGTCTACAAAATCTTGAATATCATGGGTGCTGGGCCAAATGAAAAGGCGGAGTTAGCGGCGTACCAACTCAAAGGGGTAGCTCAAATGTGGTATGATCAATGGAATGGTGAGAAGGGGGTTGGTAATGTGGTGCTTTGGTAGGAGTTCAAATTGGCCTTCATTAATCGATTTTTCCCTATTGAGCTTAGGGAGGCAAAGTTGGTGGAGTTTATGAACTTGAAACAAAGTGCTATGAGTGTGAGAGAGTAGGCTCTCAAGTTTAATCAACTTTCAAAGTATGCTCCCCATTTGATGGGCGCTCCTAGATCTAGGATGAATAAGTTCGTGATAGGCTCTCAGACTTGGTAAATGAAGAATGTCGGTCTGCCATGCTAATTAGTGACATGGACTTGTCTCGGTTGATGACCTATGCCAAGCAAATGGAGCAGGAGAAATTGAGAAATAAAAAGGAGCATAAGGCTAAGAGGGCCCGATTTGAGGGTTAATTGATTTGTGAAACCATTCACGTCTACCAAAAGGGTGCTATATTTCATCAAGGCCAAGGGCCTCTTAATGCTACTAATAGGGGGTTTGCCAATAACTTCCCTAGGCCTCAAGGTGTTGGTGGGATGACACATATTGATGTGAGCCCTAAATGTAGAAGGAGCCATGGAGGCCCATGTTTGAAGGGTTCTAATGCATGCTATGAATGTGGGGAGCTTGGTCACAAGAACATAGATTGTCCAAGAAACCATTGCAAGGTCCGGGGTGCTAATGCAGTCCCATTGGGGAGAGATGGTCCTCAAGATGGTGCCCCAAGGCACAATTGATTTTATGCTCTACATGGAAAGCAAGGGGTTGGTAAGGTCCCTGATGTTGTTACCGATATGTTGAAAATCTTTGACTTTGATGTGTCTGCTTTGATTGATCCAAGTGCCACTCTTTCCTTTGTTACCCCTCTTGTTGCTAAAAAGTTCCATGTTGTCCCTGAGTTGTTGCATGAATCATATAAAGTGTCTACTCCTATTGGTGCCTCTACTGTTGCTAGGAAAGTTTATTGAAGTTGTCCTATTTGCATTTTGCATAAGTTATTGACTTGTGATCTTGTTCAATTAGACATGGTAGACTTTGATGTCATTTTTTTGGATGGATTGTTGCATACATACTATGCTTCTATTGATTGTAGAACCCATAGGGTCAAGTTTTAATTTTCTAATGAACCCGTCCTTGAGTGGGAAAGGCAAGATGTGGTGGTCAAGGGTATATTAATTTCATGCATTAAAGCCCATAAGTTGATTTCTAGGGGGTATTTGTATCATCTAGTGAGGGTTAAGGATGTGGAGTCCAAAGTCCTTCCATTGAGTCAGTCCTCATTGTAAATGAGTTTCTTGATGTCTGCCCAAATGACCTTCTTGGTGTGCCTCCCGAAAGGGAGATAGATTTTGGTATAGATCTCCTTCTTGATACTAAACCTATCTCCGTTCCCCATTACCGTATGGCCCCGATAGAGTTGAAGGAGTTAAAAGAGCAATTGAAAGATTTGTTGGAAAAGAAATTTTTTAGACCTAGTCAATCACCTTGGGGTGCTCCGGTGTTGTTTGTGAAAAAGAGGGATAGGTCACTTAGAATGTGCATTGATTATCGGCAACTCAATAGGGTCACTATAAAGAATAGATATCCTCTTCCAAGAATTGATGACTTGTTTGACCAATTGCAAGGGGCTAGTTTCTTCATAAGATTGATTTTTGGTCCGGGTATCATCACGTAAGGGTAAGGGAGTGTGATATTCCTAAGACGGTCTTTCGGACTAGATATGGGTATTATAAGTTTGTTGTGATGTCGTTTGGGTTGAACTAATACACCAGCCATCTTCATTGACCTAATGAATAGGGTTTTCAAACCTTACCTTGATTCCTTTGTTGTGGTCTTCATTGATGATATTTTGATCTACTCACATAGTAGGGAGGAACATATGTGTTGCAAAGGTTGAGGGAGGAGAGATTGTATACGAAATATGACAAGTGTCAAATTTGGTTGAAGGAGGTTGCATTCTTGGGTGATATGGTGTCGGGGGATGGTATAGAAGTGGATCCTAAGAAAATCGATGTGATTAAGAATTGGCCTAGACCATTGACCCTGTCGGTATTAGGAGCTTTTTGGGCCTTGCGGGTTACTATAGAAGATTTGTGAATGGGTTCTCCTCCATTGCTTCCCCGATGACCAAATTGACTCAAAAGAACGTTAAGTTTGTGTGGACCGATGAATGTGAGAGAAGCTTTCAAACATTGAAGGATAGACTTGTGTCCGCTGCTATATTGTCACTACAGGATGAGCTTAAGGGTTTTGTTGTGTATTGTGATGCATCCAGATCTGGTTAGGGTTATTGTTAATGGGTCTAAGTCTTTATTGGTTGATGATGTGACAGCAAAACAAGATCTTGACTCCTCCTTGCTTGAATTGAAGGCCTTGGTGAAAGAGGGCAAAGTAGAGGTTTTTTCCCAAGGGGGAGATGGTGCCCTTAGGTACCAAGGTAGGTTGTGTGTGCCTTGTGTTGATGGTTTGAGGGAGAAAATTCTTGATAAGGCCCATAATTCTTCTTATTCTATCCACCCCAGTTCCACCAAAATGTATAGAGACTTGAGGGATATGTATTGGTGGGTAGGTATGAAGAGGGACATTGCCAAATTCGTTTTCGGTTACCATAGTTGTCAACAAGTCAAAGCCGAACATCAAAGGATGGGTGGCCTAACCCATGATATAGAGATTCCCACTTGGAGCGGGAGGTGATTAATATGGATTTTGTGGTTGGGTTGCCCAAGACTAGAAATGGTTTTGATTCCATTTGGGTGGTGGTTGATAGGATGACGAAATTGGCTCACTTTCTACCAGTTATGACCACATATGGGGCTGAAGAGTATGCAAGGTTGTATATCCTTGAGTTAGTGAGGTTGCATGGGGTTCCTTTATCCATCAGATCGGATCGTGGTGCACTATTCACTTCATATTTTTGGAGCTCCTTTCAAATGGGTCTTTTCACCAAAGTTCACCTTAGTATAACCTTCCACCCTCAAACGGATGGTCAAGCTGAGAGACCCATTCAAACCCTTGAGGGGCAGTTGGGATGACCATCTTCCTTTGATTGAGTTTGCCTATAACAATAATTATCAAGTATTAGTATGGCTCCATTTGTAGCTCTTTATGCGAGACATTGTAGATTACCTGTGGGTTGGTTTGAGGTTGGAGAGGTAGCTTTATTGGGGCCAAATCATGTTATGGAGGCTCTTGAGAAGGTTAAAATGATTAGGGAAAGGTTGAGTACAACCCAAAGTCGTCAAAAATCTTATGCCGATGTACGAAGGAAAGACCTAGAATTCCAAGTGGGTGATTGGGTCTATTTGAAGGTTTCTCCAATAAAAGGTGTGGTTCATTTTGGTAAAAAGGGGAAGTTGAGTCCAAGGTATGTTGGTCCTTATGAAGTGTTAGAGAGGATTGGCAAGGTAGCTTATGAGTCGAAGTTGCTTAGTGAAATGAGTTTGGTTCACCCGGTGTTCCATGTCTCTATGTTGAGTAAATGTGTTGGTGATCCTAATACCATTATCCCTCTTGATGTTGTGGGTGTTGTTGAGGATAACTTGACTTATGAAGAGGTTCCGATTCAGATCTTTGATAGGCAAGTAAAGTGATTAAGGAACAAAGAGGTGGCATCCGTTAAGGTCCTTTGGAGGAACCAACAAGTTGAAAGTGCTACATAGGAGGCCAAAGCGGACATGCAAAAGCGGTATCCTTCTCTTTTCCACTCCTCTCAAGCCTAACTAATCCTAAGTCCCCTATGTGATTTCAAGTCCCATATTTCAGCCCCTAAGTCATTCATATGCATTCAGGTTTAAGTTGGTAAACTTATGATAATTTTACACTTATGTTAAAAATTTGAAAATGGTGTTTTACATGTTATGTTGCATTCTTGTTGGGGCTAATTTGTTGATGATCACTCTTGTCTTGTATGTCTCTTTTACATTGGGGGGCGAATGTTCCCAAGGGGAAGATGTTGTAATGACCCTAAAAAGTGCCCAAAAACGTACCTCGGAATGCCCGGACTTTTAGTTTTCATATATCTCAAAATCTGTTTGTTATTTCGAAAATCTAACTTCCAATTCTTGTTCAGAGGGTCCAAATTAGGGGGGAAAGGATCTAACCCTGATTTAAGAGAAAAGATTTAGCAATAATGAAATTTGCTAAAATCAGGGTTAGATCCTTCACCCCCTAATTATGACCCCCTTAACAAGAATATGAAGTTGGATTTTTGACATCGCGCACGAATTTTGAGATATATGAAAATTAATATTCCAAGCATTCCGAGGCACACTTTCGGGCACTTTTTGGTGGTCGTTTCAATATCTCCCCCTTGGGAACATTCGTCCCCGAATGTAACAGAGACGCATAAGACAAGAGTAATCATAAACAAATCAGCCCCAACAAGAATGCAATATTACATTTAAAATACCATTTTCAAAATCTTAACATAAGTGCAAAATCATCATAAACCTGTCAACTTAAACATGAATGCATATGAATGACATAGAGTCTAAAAACAAAACTTGAAATCACATAGGGGACTTAGAATTAGTACCTTAGGCTTGAGTGGAGTGGAAAAGATAAGGATACTGCTTTTGCATGTCTGTTTCGGCCTCCCAAGTGGCAGTTTTGATTTGTTGGTTCCTCCATATGACCTTAACAGATGCCACCTCCTTGTTCCTCAATCTCTTCACTAACCTATCCAAAATCTGAACCGTAACCTCCTCATAAATCAAGTTATCCTTAACAACACCCATAAAATCAAGAGGCACAATAGCATTAGGATCACCAACACATTTTCTCAACATACAGACATGGAACAGCGGATGAACCAAATTCATTTCACTAGGCAACTTCAATTCATAAGATACCTTGCCAAGCCTCTTTATCACCTTATAAGGACCAACATATCTTGGACTGAACTTCTTTTTTTACCAAAATGGACCACACCTTTCATTGGAGAAACTTTCAAATAGACCCAATCACCCACTTTGAATTCAAGGTCTCTCCTTCCCACGTCGGCATAGGATTTTTGATGACTTTGGGTTGTCTTCAATCTCTCCCTAATCATCATAACCTTCTCAAGAGCGTCTATAACCAGATTCGGTCCTAATAAAGCCACCTCTCCAACTTCAAACCAACCAACTGGTGATCTACAATGTCTCCCATAAAGAGCCTCAAAAGGAGCCATACCGATGCTAGAGTGATAGCTATTGTTGTATGAAAACTCAATCAAAGGAAGATGGTTATCCCGACTACCCCTCAACTCCAATACAAATGCCCTAAGCATATATTCAAGGGTTTGAATTGTCCTTTCGGCTTGGCCATCCGTTTGAGGGTGAAAGGTCGTACAAAGGAGAACCTTTGTACCAAGACCCCTATGAAAAGACTTCCAAAAGTGCGAAGTAAATTATGAAGCACGATCCGATATGATGGACGAAGGAACCCCATGTAACCTCACTAACTCATGGATGTACAACCTTGAATACTCTTTAGCCCCATATGTGGTCTTAACCAGTAGAAAGTTGGCCGATTTCGTCATCCTATCAACCACCACACAAATGCAATCAAAATCTTTTCTAGTTTTGGACAACCCAACCAAAAATCCATATTAATCACCTCCCACTTCCAAGTAGGAATCTCTATGTCTTGGTTTAGGGCACCCGACCTTTAATGTTCGACTTTGACTTGTTGACAACTATGGCAACCGGAAACGAATTTGGCAATGTCCCTCTTCATGCCTCCCCACCAATACACATCTCTCAAGTCTCTATACATTTCGGTGGAACCAGGGTGGATAGAATAAGAAGAATTGTGGGCTTCATCAAGGATCTTCTCCCTCAAACCATCAAAAAAAGGCACACACCTACGTTGGCACGTAAGA
This sequence comes from Solanum medicagineum, assembly GCA_026153255.1. NCBI lineage: Eukaryota > Viridiplantae > Streptophyta > Magnoliopsida > Solanales > Solanaceae > Solanum > Solanum medicagineum. The sequence continues at coordinate 129,432 of JAPFFP010000099.1, forward strand.
GAACCATCTCCCCCTTGGGAGAAAACCTCTACTTTGCCCTCTTTCACCAAGGCCTTCAATTCAAGCAAGGAGGAGTGAAGATCTTGTTTTGTTATCACCTCATCAACCAAAGAAGACGTACACCTATCAACAACCACAACACCATCATCACCAACCTTTTCTAACCTGATTCCCAATCTAGCCAATTGATGCACCTCCCTAGCCATCTCTTTGTCACCACTATCAACATCAGCTAAGCTACCCATAGACACCCTACTCAAAGCATCTGCCACCACATTTGCCTTACCCGGATGATAATGCACACTCATGTCATAGTCTTTGAGAAGTTCTAACCATCTCCTTTGCCTCAAGTTGAGGTCTTTTTGAGTGAAGATATATTGGAGGCTCTTGTGGTCAGTGAACACATCAACATGCACCCCATACAAGTAGTAACACCAAATCTTTAATGCAAACACAGTGGCGGCTAACTCTAGATCTTGGGTAGGGTAGTTCCTTTCATGTACGTTGAGTTGTCTAGAAGCATAAGCTATGACCTTACCATTTTGCATCAACATACAACCCAAACTAACACGAGAAGCATCAAAATACACCACAAATCCCTCAAGCCCATCAATATGACAATCTAGGAGTGGACACAAGCTTGTCTTTCAATGTTTGAAAGTTCCTTTCACAATCATTGGTCCACACAAACTTAACCTTCTTTTGAGTCAATTTTGTTATAGGGGAAGAAATGGAGGAGAACCCATTCACATACCTTCTATAATAACCCGCTAGGCCCAAGAAGCTCCTAATATCCGACAGGGTCAATGGTCTAGGCCCATTTCTAATTACATCGGTTTTCTTAGGATCCACTTTTATACCATCCCTCGACACCATATGACCCAAGAATGCAACCCCCTTCAACCAAAATTCACACTTGTCATATTTGGCATACAATTTCTCCTCCCTCAATCTTTTCAAATACAACCCTCAAGTTCCCCGTATGCTCCTCCCTAATAGATCAATATATCATCAATGAAGACCACAGCAAGGAATCAAGGTAAGGTTTGAAGACCCTATTCATTAGCTCCATGAAGATGGCCAGTGCATTGGTCAACCCAAAAGACATCACAACAAACTCATAATGCCCATATTTAGTCCAGAAGGTCGTCTTGGGAATGTCACACTCCCTCACCCTCACATGATGATACCTGGATTGAAGAACAATCTTAGCAAAATAGTTAGCCCCATGAAATTGGTCAAACAAATCATCAATTCTTGGAAGAGGGTACCTATTCTTGATGGTGACCCTATTGAGTTGCCGTTAGTAATGCACATTCTAAGTGTCCCATCCTTCTTCTTCACAAACAACACCGGAGCACCCCAAGGTGATTGGATAGGTCTAATAAATTCCTTTTCCAACAAATATTTCAATTTTTCCTTTAACTCCTTCAACTCCGCTGGGGCCATACAACAAGGGGGAATGGAGATAGGTATATCGGGGAGGAGGTCTATACCAAAATCTATTTACCTTTTGGGAGGAGCACCGGGAATGTCATTTAGGAAGACATCAAGAAACGCATTTACAACTGAAACAAAATCTATGGAAGGAACTTTAGATACCACATCTCTAGCCCTCACAAGATAGTAAAGACACCCCCTCAGAGATCAACTTACGGGCTTTAATGCATGAAATGAATCTATCCTTGACCACCATATTTTGACTTTCCCTCTCAAGGATGGGTTCATTAGGAAATTGAAACTTGATCCTGCGGGTTCTACAATCAATAGAAGCATAGTAGACATGCAACCAATCCATCCTAAGAATGACATCAAAATCTACCATGTCTAATTCAATAAGATCACAAGGCAACAACTTACGCAAAATACAAATAGGACAACTTCTATAAACTTTCCTAGCAACAATAGAAGCACCAAAGGAGTAGACTCTTCATATGACTCATGCAACAACTCGGGGTCAACATGGAACTTTTTAGAAGCAAAAGGGGTAACAAAGGAAAGAGTGGCACCCGGATCAATCAAAGCATAAACATCAAAGGCAAAGATTTTCAACATACCGATAACAACATCGGGAACCTCTCCAACCCCTTGCCTCCCATATACAGCATAAAATCGATTATGCCTTGGGGCACTACCTTAAGGACCACCTCTAGCCAATAGAATCAAATTTGCACCTCGGCCCTTGCCACGGTTTCTTGGACAATCCTCTTTTTGTGGACAAGCTCCCCACAAATAAAGCATGCATTACTACCCTTCAAACATTGGCCCCTATGACTCCTCCCACATGTAGGACACACATCAATGGGAGCCATGTGACCAACACCTTGAGGCCTAGGGTGGTCGTTGGTAAACCCCATGTTAGTAGCATGATGAGACCCTTGGCCTTGATAAAACCGGCCACCCCTTTAGAACTTACCCCCACAACAAGCACTCTTGGCTTTATGCCCCCTTCTCTTTCTTAATTTCACCTCCTCCATTTGCTCAGCATAGGTCATCAACAGAGACAAGTTCATGTCAGTAATTAGCATGGGCAGACCGGCATTCTTCACTTACCAAGTTGGAGACCCCCATTACAAATTTATTCATCCTAGATCTAGGATCGACCAGCAAATGAGGAGCATACTTTGAAAGTTGATTAAACTTGAGGGCATACTCCCTCACACTCAGAACACCTTGTTTCAAGTTCATAAACTCCACCAACTTAGCTTCCCTAAGCTCAAAAGGGAAAAATCGACTAAGGAAAACCAATTTGAACTCCTCCCAAAGCACCACATTACCAATCCCTTCTCGCCCTTCCATTGATTATGCCATATTTGAGTTACCCCTTTGAGTTGGTACGCCGCCAACTCCGCCTTTTCATTTGGTCCAATATCCATATATTCAAGATCTTGTAAACCTGATCAATAAACTCTTATGGATCTTCATCCACCTTTGACCCATAGAACACTGGAGGATTCATCCTCATGAAGTCTCTTACCCTAGCTCCCGAGATAGTAGCATGAGGGGCTTGGGCCTCTTGGTTGACTAATTTGGCCACAACTTGGGCAAGCATAGTGAGAGCATCCTGTAGCTCACCATTGGTAGGTTGTTCCACCGTATTTGGGCCCTTCTTCCTCTAGTGTTTGGTATGATCTAGCATAGCAAAGAACAATCGTTAAGGGGAAAAACTTACCATAACTCTATATAGCACGACTTAGAACATGAAGAAGGGAGACATTTCCTAAAACGTCTCAAAGCCTCCTACTCATAGTCATGGCATGCATCACAACCATGAATAGGACTCTAGTCGACGCGGTGTGTTGGACTCCAAGGATCTATAAACCTAGTGCTCTAATACCAAGTTTTTCACGACCCAAGCCAAGGGCCTAGACGTGACATGATGCAAGGTACCCGAAGGGACCCTAAGCAAGCCTCTTAGAACATCATTACACATCCTTGGTCACGAAAGCAATAGAACAAGCATCAAGAGAAAGTAAAGTGGGACAACCGAGGCTAGGGGAAAGCACTTTCATATCATAGACATCATTTACAATAGAGTCAAGGCTCTTGGAATAGATATATACATAACATTCCAACAAACACCTCTAATGCATAGATAAGAGTGGGGGCCAAGAAAAAGTAATCGGGCTCAACCTCATAGTCAAAATAGATAATAAAGAAGAATGTCTGACATAATAAGAGCAACATAGACTAAGGTCCCCGAAGTGGAGGACTCACCAACTAGCTTGAGTAGTATCGAACTAGCCTCGTGGAGGAGTAGGATGATTAACAGTTCCTACATGGTGATATCATGTAGGCAAGAGTATGCGTTAGTACATTTAATATGTAGGATGCAATGCAAGAAGAATTAGGCATCATAGTCAAAATGCATAACAATAGGCAATAGGCATAATATAACAATATGACATGTATGACAATGCATAAGTAAAATATGCTTAAGTAGCTCATGCTCATATAGGATATTATATGTATAGAAGAGACCAAGCTAGATTTCCAAGGTGCAAAACCCTTGGTAGGTTAGTAATGATGTCGCCCCATCACTTAGTTGGTGAGGTACAAACCCCTCACTAGATTTGGTAATGATGCCGCCCTATCACCCTAGTGGAGAAGTACAAACCATTCACTAGGTTGATAAGTACAAACCCCCATCTAGGTTAGTGATGATGCCGCCCCATCACTAGGTGGAGAAGTACAAACCTTTCACCAGGTTGATGAGTATGAACCACCATCTAGGTTATCCGGGTTATTAGTCACCCCAGATTGGGCATGGTCTAATACAATACTTTATGTGGAATTTATCATATACATAATCTCATTTCATCATCATATAGTCAACCATATCATATCTCATGCTTTGATCTTCAACCCCTCAAGAAACCATAGCCAGACATTTTATCAAACACTTGGTGGGTGTGTAATGGGGGTACAAGACCATGCAATTTAAAGATGAAATCATTCAATTAAATCCATTATAAAACCATCAATCAAGACCTTGCAACATCCTCAAGCAATATACATCAAAATCCCTTGTCAAATGTTACAATAGATCCAAAATTTATAGCTCAAAACATAGCAAAATAGTCACAAATTCATGTAGCTTTAACATAGTTCATAAACAAGTTCATACTAGTAAATCCATTTGTAAATTCAACTTTAAATCATGCAAATTAAGTAAAATGTAGATTAGGTCACCATGGATGGAAGAACCCAATGGCTAAAACCTACATACTTTAGCTCTTGGAGAATCCTTTAAGAAGATTGGAGATGGATACTTGAAGCTTGAAGGAGAATCTTGAGATCTGGATGAGCGTTTGAGACTTGAATTTAGAGAGAAATATAAGAACAAGTGTTTGAGTGAGTATTGGGGAATATTTTGGATGATATGAGGGTGAAATAAGGCTAAGTATACGTAAGTAAAAACACGGTTGGAAATACTTAGGCCCAAGACCTAAAAGTCTTGGACCGAGATAAAAATCGCTGGCAACAAAATACATAGGTCCGCGTTTGGTTTGTGACGTGTACCTATCGCAGAGGACAAATTAACATATGTCTGCGACATCTGCACGTTCCGGCACCATCGCAGACTGATTCTAGAAATTGAAATTTTAGAAATTTGAAATTGTGATTCGATTGCTCCAAAATGGGGTCAGACCCTCTTCCCCCTAAATTTGACCCCCTAAACAAGAATATGAAGTTGGATTTTTGATATTACATATGGATTTTGTGATATATAGAATTTAAAATTTTGGGCATTCTGAGTCACATTTTCGGACATTTTTTGGGGTAGTTTCATGTGAGTTGACCATAGCCAATTGAGGGGTGATGCCTCAATCACCTAGATGGGGGTGGTAATCCTTCAACCAATTTAGGGATTTGTATATCAATCACCTAGATGGGGGTGGTAAGCCATCAACCAATTAAGGGGTTGATACCTCAATCCTCTCGAATGGGGATGGTGAGCCACCAGCCATTTGAGGGCTTTATACCTCAATCACCTTGAATAGGGGTGGTAAGCCATCAACCAATTGTGGGGTTGTTACCTAAATCCCCTTGGATGAGGGTTCTAAGCATCAAACAATTGAGGGGTTGGTACCTCAATCACTTCTGAGGGGTGGTCTACCTTAGATTCCAAGTACTAAGTTGTTTGGTCTATGATGATGGTTTATTCCTACTGATGTAATATGTTTTATATATAAGCATGTTTACCTTAAGTATCATTTATGTATGCCATATTGTTATATAATCATCTATTGCTTAACTATGCGTTTTGATTATGTTGCTTATCTATTGTTGTATTGCATCCGATATACTTTCAGACATACTAATACTTACTCTATCCCTACATGATGTTAGCATGTAGGAACTGGAGCTCTACTTGATCATCGTCCTCCTCCACGTGGCTAGTGTGATATCTCTCAAAGCAAGTTTGGTGAGTCCTCCATTTTGGGGACAATATATTGATCCTATGCTATGTATTAAGACTCTTTTCTTTGATGTATTCCTATTACTAAGAGGGTTGAGCCCAGTTGCTTTTTTTGGTCCCGCGCTCCTATCTATGTAGTAGAGGTGTCGTTGGAACCTTATGATGTATTAATGTTATACTCTATTGAGCTTTCTATGTTTCTATGAAATGAAGGATGTCCCTTAATTCCATGTTCCCTTTTTACTATCTCTTGTTGTGGTTTTAATGCTTCTGTGACCAAAGATGTATAATATATGCAAAGAGGCTTGTTTAGGGTCCTTTCGGATTCCCCATTCGCCATATCACTTCTAGGCCTAGGCTTGGATCATGACAAACTTGGTATCAGAGCACTAGATTGTTAATAGTTCTGGCATCCAACACACCGTGTTGATTAGAGTCTTATTGAAGGTTGTGTTGTGCACCACAACTATGAGTAAGCCGCTATGAGACATTTTAGGAAATGTTTCCCTTCTTCTCACTCTAACGATTGTCCTTTGCTATGTTAGATCATGTCTAACACAAGAGGGAGAAGAGCCTGCATACCCGAGAAACAACCGGTTCATGGTGAGCTCCAGGATGCTCTCACTTTGCTAGCTCATGTTGTGGATAATCAAGCCAACCAAGGGGCCCAAACCTCTCATGCTCCTACTCCGACATCTCGGGTGAGGATAAACACACCAGATTTCAATGGGTCTAAAGTGGATCAGGACCCTCAAGAATTTATTGATGATGTTTACTATGTGTTGGCTATTATGGGTGTGAGGTCGGAATAAAAGGCGCAGTTGGCGGCTTACTAACTCAAGCGAGTGGTTCAAATACGGTACACTAAATGGAAGGAGGAGAAGGGGAATAACAATGTGGTTCTATCGGAGGAGTTTAAGGTAGCTTTCCTCAACCGGTTCTTCCCTCTTGAGCGTAGGGAGGCCAAAATAGTGGAGTTTATGGATTTGAAGCAAGGATCATGAGTGTGAGGGAGTATTCCCTTAAGGTTAATCAACTCTCAAAATATGCTTCACACTTGGTGGCCGACCAAAGGTCTAGAATGAACAAGTTCGTGATGGGAATATCCGACTTGGTGAGTGAGGAGTGTTGGTCCTGTATATTGATTAGTGTGTATTGTCCTGCTTAATGACTTATGCTGAACAAATGGAGGGGGAGAAATTGAGGAAGAGAAGGAGTCGTGAGGCCAAGAAGGCCCACTTTGATGGTAAGTTCCAAAGTCGCCAAGGTGGCTGGTTTCACCAAGGCCAAGGGTCTTCTAATGCTCCTAGTGGGATATTTTTGAATGACTACCCAAGGCCCCAAGAGGGTGGTGGTGTAATGACTAGACTTGGGTGTACTAAGTATGGTAGGGATCATGGTGGCCCATGCTTGAGGGATACAAATGCTTGTTTTGGTTGTGGGAAAGTAGGCCACAAGATGATTGATTGTCCATGAAATCGCAACAAGGGTAAGGATATTCGTCCTCAAGGCTAGAGTGCTAATGTGGTTCCTATGGGTAGAGGAGACCAACAAGGTGGTGCCCTAAGGCACAATCGGTTTTATGCTTTGCATAGAAGGCAAGGGGTTGATGAGGTGCCTGATGTCATCACCAGTATTTTAAAAGTCTTTGATTTTGATGTGTATGCATTGATAGACCCGGGTGCCACTCTCTCTTTTGTTACTCCTTTTATTGCCAAAAAGTTTTATGTTGAGCTGGAATTGTTTTGTGAGTCTTATGAGGAATCTACTTCTATTGGTGCATCTATTGTTGCTAGAAAGGTCTATAGGAATTGGCCTATTTGCATCTTGCTTAAATATTGCCTTGTGATCTTATTGAGTTGGATATGGTTGATTTTGATATCATTCTTGGGATGGATTGGTTGCATGCATATTATGCCTCTATTTATTGTAGAACTCGTAGGGTCAAATTCAAATTCTCAAATGAACCCATCCTTGAGTGGGAGAGTCACGATGATGTGGTCACTGGTAGGTTCATCTCTAGCATTAAAGCCCAAAAATTGATTTCTAAGGCAACTTAATAGGGTTACCATCAAGAATAAATGCCTTGATAGACCCGGGTGCCACTCTCTCTTTTGTTACTCCTCTTATTGCCAAAAAGTTTTATGTTGAGCTGGAATTGTTTTGTGAGTCTTATGAGGTGTCTACTCCTATTGGTGCATCTATTGTTGCTAGAAAGGTCTATAGGAATTGGCCCATTTGCATCTTGCATAAAATATTGCCTTGTGATCTTTTTGAGTTAGATATGGTTGATTTTGATATCATTCTTGGGATGGATTGGTTGCATGCATATTATGCCTCTATTTATTGTAGAACTCGTAGGGTCAAATTCCAATTCCCAAATGAACCCATCCTTGAATGGGAGAGTCATGATGTGGTGGTCAATGGTAGGTTCATCTCTTGCATTAAAGCCCAAAAATTGATTTCTAAGGCAACTTAATAGGGTTACCATCAAGAATAAGTACCCTCTCCCAAGAATTGATGATTTGTTTGACCGACTTCAAGGGGATTGTAACTTCTCTATGATTGATCTTCGGTCTGCGTATCATCAATTGAAGATGAGGGAGTGTGACATTCCCATGACGGCCTTTTGGACTAAGTATGGGCATTACGAATTTATGGTTATGTCTTTTGGGTTGACCAATGCACAGGGTATCTTCATGGATCTTATGAATAGGGCCTTTAAACCCTACCTTGATTTGTTTGTAGTGATTTTCATTGATGATATTTTGATTTTATTCTCATAGTGAGGAAGAGCATGTGGCTCATTTGAGGGTAGTGCTACAAAGATTGAGGGAAAAGAAGTTGTATGCTAAATATGACAAGTGTGAATTTTGGTTGAAGGAGGTTGCCTTTTTAGGCCATGTGGTGTTGGGGGATGGTATTAAGATGGACCCTAAGAAGACATATGTGATTAGAAATTGGCCTAAACCTTTGGCTCCCTCGGACATTAGGAGCTTCTTTGGCTTGGCAGATTACTACCGGAGGTTTGTGAAGGGTTCTCTTCTATTGCTTCTCCCCTGACTAGTTGACTCAAAAGAAATCCATGTTTGTGTGGACCGATGAGTGTGAAAAGAGTTTAAACGCTTGAAGAATAAGCTTGGCTCTGCTCCTATCTTGTCTCTATCGGAAGGATTGGAAGCGTTTGTTGTGTATTGTGATGTCTCCCGAATTGGTTTGGGTTGTGTTTCGATGCAAAATGGTAAGGTGAGATAGTCTATGCTTCTAGGCTACTCAAAGTGCATGGAAAGAATTATCCTACTCATGATCTTGAATTGGCTGACGTAGGTTTTTCTTGAAAATTTGGCATCATTATTTTTATGGGGTGCATGTTGATGTGTTCACCGATCATAAGAGTCTTCAATATGTGTTCACTCAAAAAGATCTTAACTTGAAACAAAAAGGTGGGTAGAAATTCTTAAGGATTATGATATGAGTGTGCATTATCATCTCGGTAAGGCTAATGTGGTGGATGATGCTTTGAATAGGGTGTGTATGGGTAGCCTAGCTTAAGTTTGATGGTGGGGGAAAAGAGGTGGTAGGAAGGTCCATCGGTTGGCTAGATTGGGGGTTAGGTTGGAAGAGGTTGATAATGGTGGAGTTGTGGTTGTTGATGGTTCAAAATCTTCCTTGGTTGATGAGGTAAAGGCAAAGCAAGATCGTGATTCCTCCTTGTTAGAATTGAAGGCCTTGGTAAGAGAGGGCAAGGTGGAGGTTTTCTCCCAAGGGGGAGATGGTGCGCTTAGGTACCAAGGGTAGGTTGTGTGTACCTGGTGTTGAGGGCTTGAGAGATAAGATTCCTGATGAGGCTCATAATTCTTCCTATTCTATCCACCCCGGTTCTACAAAGATGTATAAAGATTTGAGGGATGTGTTTTAGTGGGGAGGTATGAAGAAGGACATTACCAAATTTGTATCCGGTTGTCTTAGTTTCCAACAAGTCAAAGCGGAACATCAAAGGTCGGGTGGCCTAACCCAAGACATAGATATTCCTACTTGGAAATGGGAGGAGATTAACATGGATTTGGTGGTTGGATTGCCTAAGACTAAAAAGGGTTTTGATTCTATTTGGGTTGGGGTTGATCAGATGACAAAGTCAGCTCATTTTCTACCAGCTAAGACTACTTAAGGGGCAAAAGACTATGCTAAATTGTACATTCATGAGTAGGTGAGAATGCATTGGGTGCCCTTGTCTATCATATCGGATCACGATGCTCAATTCATTTCACACTTTTGGAGGTCCTTCCAATGAGGTCTTGGAACCAAGGTTAAGCTTAGTACGACTTTTCACCCTCAAAAGGATGGCCAAGCCAAAAGAACTATCCAAAATCCTTGAGGATATGCTTAGGGCTTGTATTTTGGAGTTTAAGGGTAGTTGGGATAATCATCTTCCATTGATTGAGTTTGCTTATAACAATAGGATCATTCTAGCGTTCGTATGGCTCCTTTTGAGGCCCTCTATGGTAGATGTTGTAGATCACCGGTTGGGTGGTTTGAAGTGAGAGGAATGGCTTTGTTAGGTCCGAATCTAGTTGTGGAGGCTATGGAGAAGGTAAGATTAATTAGACAAAGGTTGAAAACAGCCCAAAGTTGTCAAAAGTCCTATGCCGATGTGAGAAGAAGAGAACTTGAATTTAAAGTTAGTGATTGGGTCTATTTGAAGGTGTGGTCCATTTTGGTAAGAAGGGTAAATTAAGTCCAAGATTTGTGGGTCCTTATAGAGTGATAAGGAGAATTGGTAAGGTGGCCTATGAGATGGAGTTATCTAATGAGATAGAATTGGTTCATCCAGTCTTCTATGTGTCTATGTTGAGGAAGTGTGTGGGTGATCCGAATGCTATTGTTCCATTGGATGTTATGGGTGTAATTGAAGACAACTTGACTTATAAAGAGGTTCCAGTAGAGATCTTAGATAGGCAAGTGAAGAGTCTAAGGAATAAGGATGTTACGTCCGTTAAGGTCCTTTGGAGGAATCAACAAGTCGAAAGTACTACATGGGAGGCCGAAGCAGACATGCAAAAGCGATATCCCTATCTTTTTCATTCTACTCAAGCCTAAGGTACTAATTCCAAGTCCTTTATGTGACTTCAAGCCCTATGTATCAGCCCTCAGGTCATTTGTATGCATTGATGTTTATGTTGACAAGTTCATGGTGATTTAAACACTTGTGTTTAGATTTTTGAAAATGGTGTTTAAGTGTATTGATGAATTCTTGTTAGGGCTGATATCTTCATGATTACTCTTCTCATATATGTTTCTTTGACATTTGAGGATGAATGTTTAGAAGGGTGAGATATTGAAAAAACCGCAAAAAAGTGCCCGAAAATGTGTCTCGAAAATGCCCAAAAGAGTAATTTCCATGTATCTCAAAATATGTGCGTGATATCAAAAATTTGACTTCATATTCTTGATCGGGGGAGGGGGGCAAAATTTAGTGGGAAGTGGGTCTAACTCTGATTCTAGAGCAAACAACTCACAATTTCAAATTCCTAAAAATTCCTTATCCAGGGTTGATGTGCGCGCCTGGCGCAACGCAGCTGGGGCACAAACTAGTGTTATTTTTGCCCAGTTTTGTTGAGTCGGTCCAAGGCCTTTGGGTCTTGGGCTTAAGCCATCCCATGCATGAAAATACCTAGACTTAGCCATATTTCACTTTCATATCATACAAGACATTCCCAAATACTCTCTCAAACACTTAGACAAATATTTCATCCCAAATTTCAAGTCCCAAAACTCATCCGGATCTTAAGGGATTTCACTCAAGCTTCAAGGCTCTTTTTTCAATCTTCATCAAGGATTCTCCAATGTCAAGGTATGAGGGTTTGAACCATTGGGGCCTTTCACCCATGGTGCCTAAGCTTCCTTTTTACTTAAAATACATGTTTCTAAGTATGGATCTTCCATTATGAATTTGACATGACAATGAACTATGTTGAGGGTTTTGTGACAATGTGACTGTTTAAGCATGTTTAGAGTTATGAATCATTATCTATCTTGAGATTTGATGAAGGATTTTGATGTATGTTACATGAGGGTGATACCAAGTGTTGGTGCGTGGTTTTATATTAAGTTTTCTTGTATGATTTCACTCTTGAATTGCATGGTTTTACACTAGCATTACACACCCTCCAAGTGTTTGATAAAATATCTGCTTAATGTATCTTGAGTTGTTGAAGGCCTAATACTTGGCATATGAGTTAAGTGACTTATGATGATGAAAGGATGATATGTATGAGTTGATTTCATGAGAAGTATCTATTGTGTTGTGAGTTGACCATAGCCAATCGAGGAGTGATGTCTCAATCTACTAGATGGGGGTGGTAAGCCATCAACCAATTGAGGGGATGGTACCTCAATCACCTAGATGGGGGTTGTAAGCCATTAACTAATTGAGGGGTTGGTACATCAATCATCTCGAACGGGGGTGATAAGCCATCAACCAATTGAGGGGTTGGTACCTCAATCACCTTGGATAGGGGTGGTAAGCCATTAACCAATTGAGGGGTTGGTACCTCAATCACCTTGGATAAGGGTGGTGAGCCTTCAACCAATTGAGGGGTTGGTACCTCAATCACCTTGGATGGGGGTAGTAAGCAATCACTTCTAATGGGTGTCTACCTTAGAATCCAAGTACTAAGTTGCTTGGTCTATGATGATGGTCTATTCCTACTCGTGTAATATGTTCTATATATAAGCATGTTTACCTCAAGTATCATTCATGCATGCCATATTGTATATGATCATCTATAGTTTAATTATGCATTTTTGACTATGTTGCTTATCCATTGTTGCATTACATCCTACATACTTAGTACATCCAAATGTACTAATGCATGCTCTATGCCTACATGATGTTATAATGTGGGAACCAGAGGCCCACTTGATCATCCTCCTCCTCCACGTAGCTAATGTGATATCTCTCAAAGCAAGTTTGGTGAGTCCTCAATTCTGGGGACAATGTCTTGATCCTATGCTATGTATTAAGACTCTTTTCTTTGATGTATGCTTATGACTAAGAGGGGTGAGCCTGGTTGCTTGTTTTTGTCCCCCGCTCCTATCTATGTAGTAGAGGTGTTGTTGGAACCTTATAATGTATTAATATTATACTCTATTGAGCTTTCTATGTTTCTATGTAGTGAAAGATGTCCCTCAGTCCCATGCTCCCTTTTTACTATCCCTTGTTGTTGTTTTAATGCTTCTGCGACTAAGGATGTGTAATAATATGCAAAGAGGCTTGTTTGGGGTCCCATCGGGTTCCCCATTCGCCATGTCACGTCTAGGCCCTAGGCTTGGGTCGTGACATAGGAATGAAATTTAAAATTGACACAAACCTTAAGTCACTCTGATTTCACACAAAGCAAACATGATTACTCACTCTTCACGAAGTCTAACAATGGGAATTTGGTGATAATTCTTCTCTCTGTGGATGACTTACTTATCACAGGATTTGATCTTCAAGAGATCAGTGCAGCCAAATGAAGTCTACATAGGAATTTCATAATGAAGGACTTAGGCGAATTGAGGTATTTTCTGGGAATTGAACTTGCCAGATAAAGTGAAGGAATACTCATGTCACAAAGAAAATATGCCCTTGAGAGGATTCAGAATCTGTGTTAAGTGGGGCTAAGCCAAAATGGACACCAATGGAACAGAAAGCAATGAGTATGATGTGAGCTTTCAAACTAATTCAAATGATGGTCTTCTTGAAGATAGAGGAGTGTATTTAAGACGGGAAGGAAACTATTATAATTGATAATTACAAGACCTGACATCTCTTATGCAGTACAATCACTAAGTCAGTTCATGCATGCACAAAAGAGATCACACTGTGAAACAACAGTACATGTTGTGAGATACATCAAGAATTAGCCAGGGGGCCTTTTGATGTCCAGTAAAAAGGATGAGAAAGTGGAGGCCTCTGTGATTCTGATTAGGCTTCATGCCCCATGTCCAGGAAGTCTATATTTGGATATGATATTAAAACTAGGGACATCACTTATTTCCCGGAAGGCTAAGAAGCAAACCACTATTTCAATGAGTTCTACTGAGGCAGAATATAGGTGTATGGCACATACAGTGGTTGAACTGACATGGTTGAGAGGTGTATTACAAGAATTGTAGATCAGGGTACAGGTATCAATGCAATTATATTATGACAACAAGGCTGCTCTACAAATAACAGCCAATCCCATGTTTCACAAAAGAACAAAACACATAGAGATTGACTGCCAATTCATAAGGGAGAAGCTGCAGGGGGACTGATTAAAATTGGACATGTTGCAAGCAAGGACAAAACTGCTGACATTTTCACAAAAGCTTTGGGACACCAACAACATACAATACTATTAGCCAAGTTGGGAATGAAGAACATTTTTCAATAACAACTTGAGGGGAGTATAAAAGTAAAAGTTGTAAAAAGAGTTAGGGAGAGTTAGTTGATGTTAGCTGTACATATTAGTTAAAAGTTGGTTATAACTAATTAGAAGTTAGTTAGAACTAATAACCAATTGGGATGTGACATGTAAATGGTCAGCTGATAATTAGTTGTAGAGTAATTCTCTATATATACATTTAATACTACTACATTCAGATAATTCTGATGGAATAAATCTCATATTGAATTCCTCCCAATTCTCTCTAAATCCTCTCCTTCCTCATGCTCATCAATGACATCTTATTGGCACGTCCCACCTAAATTCTGCTCCAAAAACAGCAGAGGAACGTGTCCACCATGCTCTGGAGGGCTCCAGAACTCTCTAGAATTGTGTAGAGGATTGAAGAGAGGACAAGAAAGACCTGGAAGGTTCCAGAGACATGTAGAATTATGTAAATAAGTCTTACCCTTATAAATATCTTAGATATTTTGTAGGAAGACTCTAGAGGATCAATCCTAGCCGTAGGATCAAATTAATCTTAGTCGTCCATTAAGGAGGTGGAATAGTATAAATAGCCCTTCTTGGCATTCATTTAGAAAAGTTGTAAGCTCTCAAGCCTTGTAAAGCATTTTCCAAGCAATCAAAGTTTTCTTTCTTCAAAAGCTCTCTCTTGTCTTTCAATATCTAGCGTTCCCTTAGCTATTATAGGCAATAGGCTTACTAGTGTTTGCAAGATCGCGCAAGATTCGTGAACAAACTAACTAGTGCCATACGGAAGTTCTAGCGTGAGTTCTAGGTTCGTGACAACATGGTATCAGAGCCAGGCTACTAAGGGAAGTAATAGCAAATGACGGAGAGGTTTATGCTGCCAGCACTGTCGGAGTCATGATGGACATTGCCAAAAAGTGCAAGGTTAAGAAGAACGCCAAGAAGGTGGTGAAAGTGCCAACTGATCCTGCCCCAAGCGATGTTGTCTCCCTTCCAACTACCGAAGTAAGTGACGATGAAGTAGACAGGCAGCATAAAGACATTCATAAAGGAGTTTAACGCTTCAAATCCCCAACCTCGCGGAAGAAGATATTTTGTTCAACTTCATGGACGGATTGCAGAGTTGGGCCCGGACGGAACTAGAACGATGACAACTTTCCACTTTTGACGAGGCCATCACCCAGGCAGAAGCCCTGACGGATTTCAAGAAGGATAGAGGCAAGGCTAAAGAGACAAGAGGTAGTCATGCCAAAGGTGGGGGAGATCGCGGCAAGGGCGAGGAAGCCCTCCTACCTAGGAAGCCAATATGTAAGACCTATGCCGAGAAGAAGGACCAGCCACCTAAGGAGGGAGGCAACTACATATGCGGAGGTCCACACGGATACACAAGGTGTCCCCAGATGAAAAACCATGGAGCCATCATACGAGACTACGGGAAGAAGGAGGATTAAGACCCTCCACGCAAGTGGGCATGATCGGAGTCTGTGCCACTACTACCAAGACAACCGGTAAGCAAGAGGATTATCCCACACAGTACGTGGATATGACCCTAAATGGGAAGCAGGTGCGCGCTATGGTAGACATCGGAGCCGAAGCCAATATCTTGACCAAATCAGCAGCGGCAAGATTGGGGCTAAATTACAATCCGAGCAGCACGCGTCTTAAGACGGTTAATGCCTCACGAACGCCGGTATGTGGAGTTGCGCATGGCATAGACGTCACCTTAGGCAGATGGCAACGTAAGACTAGCTTTGTTGTCGCGCCCTTGGATATCTTTGATATTATACTTGGGCAAGAGTTCTTCCACCAATGCCACACCATGATAGAACCCTACCTTCAAAGGATGCTTGTGTTGGAGAAGGAAGGGTCCTGCATGGTGCCTTTAGTCGAGATGCCCAAGGTGGAAGGAGTCACCCAACTATCGGCCATGCAGCTTATGAAGGGTCTTAAAAAGGGGGAGCCCACTTACCTTGCCACCGTCGCAAGTTTGAATGAAAAAGTGATGGTGTCTCAGAACCCTTGCCACCCTGCATTGAAAAGGTGCTTGACGAGAATAAAGATGTCATGCCTGAAGAGTTTCCTAGACACTTGCCGCCGAGACGGGAGGTCAATCACAAGATCGGGTTGGATCCAGGTACCCGACCACCCGCCTACCCACCATACCGCATGGCACCACCAGAATTGGAGGAGCTTAGGAAGCAATTGAAGGAGCTCCTTGAAGCTGGCCATATCCGACCATCCAAAGCACCATATGGAGCCCCAGTACTATTTCAGAAAAAGAAGGATGGGTCGCTGCGCCTTTGCATAGACTATCGGGCGCTAAATAAGGTGATCGTCAAGAATAAGTATCTGATCCCGCTGATAGCCAATTTATTCGATAGACTTGGGCAAGCAAAGTACTTCTCTAAGATGGATCTCAGGGAAGGATATTACCAGGTAGGTATGCATAGCTGAGGGGGATGAGCCAAAGACAACATGCGTCACAAGGTATGGATCGTATGAGTGGTAGGTAATGCCCTTCGGTCTAACCAACGCACTCGCTACCTTCTGTACCCTCATGAATAAGATCTTTCACCCCTATCTAGACAACTTTGTGGTAGTATATTTTGATGATACTGTGATACATAGTCACACCTTGGAAGAGCACATGGAGCATTTGCGGAAAATCTTCCAAGTCTTACAGGAGAACCCCGTTGTATGTTAAGCGGGAGACATGCGAGTTCGTCTAGCACGAAGTGCACTTCCTCAGTCATATCATTAGTAGGCCAGCTTTGCATGGATGAGACCAAAGTGCGAGCCATTGTAGAGTGAGAGACGCCCACTAAGGTAACAGAGCTGAGATCTTTCCTTGGGGTCGTAAACTACTATCGGAGATTCATAAGTGGCTACTCTGCAATAGCCGCTCCACTCACCGAGTTGCTAAAGAAGAACAAGTCGTGGGTTTGGAGCAAGGAATGCCAGGAGGCATTTGAGAGCCTCAAAGCTGGCATATTAGAGGAGCCGATTCTTCCATTACCTGACTTCTCCAGGATGCTCAAAGTACACACGGATGCCTCACACTTCACTATTGGGGGCGTGCTGATGCAAGATAGGCACCCCATAGATTTCGAAAGCCGTAAGCTGAATGAGACCAAATGGCAGTACACTGTGCAAGAGAAGAAGATCATCGCCATTGTACATTGCCTTAGAACCTGGAGGCATTACTTGTTGGGCTCAAAGTTCATGGTCCAGACCGATAACGTCGCGACCAGATATTTCCAGTCACAAAAGAAGCTTACTCCCAAGCAAGCTAGGTGGCAAAACTTTCTAGCTGAGTTCGACTACAAACTGGTGTACAAACCAGGCAAGGGCAATGTAGTGGCCAATACTTTGTGCAGGAAAGCAGAGCTAGCTTCCATCACAACAGCCCACTGCGACATCCGAGAATCCATCAAAGATGGCTTGTCACATGACCCGGAAGCAAAAAGTCTTATAGAGTTGGCTCCAGAAGGACAGACCCGACGTGGATTGAAGATGGTATCCTGCTCACTAGCCGGAAGGAGGGTCTACATTTCGAAGTATGGCAACATAAGGTGATAGATCATGAAAGAAAGCCATGATACGTTATGGGCCGGGCATCCACGGTAGCATCGTACGCGACTTCTCATCGAGGCAATCTACTATTGGACAAGAATGCGGGATGATATCGAATGTTATGTGCAAACTTGTCTTGTTTGTCAACAAGATAAGATAGAAAAATGCCATCTCAGAGGCCTTTTGGAGCCACTCCCCGTAGCCGAGCAACCGTAGGAGAGCATTACCATGGACTTTATCACTGGCTTACCAAAGTCAGAGGGACACGGCACCATTATGGTTGTGGTGGACAGGTTCTCCAAGTGTGCTACATTTATGCCTACCATACCAGGATGCACAGCTAAGGAAGCAGCCTAGTTATTCTTTAAGAATGTGGTGAAGTATTAGGGGCTGCCAAGGCACATCATAAGTGATTGTGACCCGCGCTTTACTGGGAAATTTTGGAGGGAACTATTCCAAATACTTGGCACGGAGCTACATTTCTCCACAAGTTTGCATCCACAAACCGACGGCCAAACCGAGCGAGTTTATGCCCTGTTGGAGTGCTACCTTAGGCACTTCATAATCTTGCACCAAAGGGATTGGGCCAAGTTGCTTGATGTGGGCCAATTTTCATACAACTTATAGTGCAGTGAAGCCAGAGGTAGGACACTGTTCGAGCTTGCTACAGGCCAATAACCGCAAACTCCACACTCGTTACCGGCAGCATTTGAAGGAAAGAGTTTGGGCACTTATCATTCGGCCAAAGGATTTGAGGAGCAAATGGATGCCACCAAGTCTCACCTAGCCAAGGCGGCCAAGTTGATGAAGAAGTTTGTCGACCGGACACGACGTCCCACCAACTACAAAGTTGAAGACCTGGTGTTGGTGAAGTTCAATCCAAAGCAGTTTAAAGCATTAAGGGGCGCAAACCCAAACTTAATACACAAATACGAGGGGCCATTCAGGATCCTTGCCAAGGTTGGCAAGATCTCATATCGACAGGAGCTACCACCGTCACTAAATGTTCATCCTGTCTTCCATGCTAGCGTCCACAAGCCATACCATGAGGATAAGGATGATCCAAGTCGAGGACAGTCGAGTAGGGCACCCATTACCATCACCACCTCGCATGATCGGGACATATAGGCCATCATCGATTACCAGGCGAAGTAGAAGAGAGGAAAATCGGCTACCGCAATGTTCCTTTTCCATTGGAAGGGTCAATCACCAAAAGAGGCCATAGGGAGAAATACGAAGACTTGTGGCAGTTTCGGCTCAGGGTGCATGAATTCTTACAGCAGCAGCAATGTGCCGCGGTCGTCGCATCATTAGTTGGGGGAGAAAGACATGTCCCGCCTAAATTCTGCTCCAAAAACAGTACAGGAACGTGTCCGCCGTGCTCTGGAGGGCTCCAGAACTCTCTAGAATTGTGCAGAGGATTGAAGAGAGGACTAGAGAGACCTAGAGGGTTCCAGAGACATGTAGAATTATGTAGATAAGTCTGGCACTTGTAAATATCTTAGATATTATGTAGGAAGACTCTAGAGGATCAATCCTAGCCGTAGGATTAAATTAATCTTAGCCGTCCATTAAGGAGTTGGAGTAGTATAAATACCCCTCCTTTGCATTCACTTAGCATCATGCAAAAGTTGTAAGCTCTCAAGCCTTGTAAAGCATTTTTCAAGCAACAAAGTCTTCTTTCTTCAAAAGCTCTCTCTTATCTTTCAATATCTAGTGTTCCCTTAGCGATCGTAGGCAACAGGATTACTAGTGTTTGCAAGATCGCGCAAGATTCGTGAGCAAACTGACTAGTGCCGCACGGAAGTTCTAGCGTGAGTTCTAGGTCCATACATTATAGTGCCAAATCTAACATTATTCTTTTAAAGTGTAACTTAATAAGTAACATACTGATCGAATTTGTTTTCTCCCAAAAAATCATCACCTTGGTTGTGTGCCATAGGTGAGCGGGACCTAGCCTTACATCACTAGAAAATTTAACCACCCAATCAAACTAGCAACTGTCAAAAATTTGAATGAATTTTATATTTCAAGTTCTTCAAACTATGACGGAATCATTTCAAATGATTTAAATATGTAAAATATTTCTAATAGATATGTTCTTTTCATGTAAATTATTTCATGCCATCATTTTTTTGAAAGTAAATTACCGTAAATGTTATTTCTAAACAGAATAAACATGCATTTTAAGGTCATCAGGAAAAAGTTATATGTCATGGTACTTACAGAAATCACGAAATGAATGTACAAATAGAAATGCATAAATAAATAAATAAATGTTATAGAAAAGTTAAAAGTAATTAGAACCTGTTATTTGTTGTGTTTTTTTCTTAATTTATCTTTTTTGTATTCCATCTTTGATTATGTATCTTTGTTATCACATAAACCTTTTACATTTTTTCCTTGCAAAAAACAATAAACCAGATGAAACTTCAGTATCATTCAATTACGACAATTTACATGCACAAGTTTGAAATCATAAATGGTGATGTCGTCTTAATAACTGGCCATTAGTCTTTTAATTTCTTCAAGCAAGTGAATCCAATAATTCCAGTATGAAGCCTGCCGTCTCTTTGTGGGTCTAGTTTTGTCTTGAAGATTTACATTTCTTGATACATTCTTTTAAAAAAGGCAACTCTTTTTAGATTTTCCTAAAAAGAAATGAATTAGGGGAAAGGACGCACTGTTAGACTTTTTATCTCATCAAATTAAAGGACGTAACTTTTCAAAAGTGGAAACTTTAAAATTTATTAGTTACTCTATCTTTTAAATTTATTGGAAAAGTTTAAAATTTATTAGTTACTCTATCTTTTTAATTTATGTTTAGTGGAATACTTAGATTATTTAAAAGGATATTTTATTAATTTAACTTGTAGATGTATTTTAGTTATTCAAATTTTTAAGTGTAATGAAAAGGGTAAATTAGTAATTTAACTTTCAGTCAAAGGGATTCTCACTTTTAAATTAATTTGTTTTTGAAAACTTACTTTGCATGTTTATACCAAATACATGATATAAATTTTATATTGTAAATGATAAATTTTAAGTAGTACATATATTATTGAACTTTCTCTATGCTATAAAAAAAGAAAAACTGTACAAAAAAAAAGGGAAGAAGTAACAATTCGTAAAACAAGGTTAGAAAATCGTGAAAACTTGATGGTACTATAGTAATTATATATATAGTAATTTTATTTAAAAATAAACACATGCAAAGATATATAAATATAAACATATAATAAAGTATTTATCTCGAAAATCAACTATTATGTGGAAAAAAATAAAAACTAAAATGGAATACAAACGTCATATGAATCTCCCTTTCAACTAAAATATATGTATGTTTGAGGGAAAAAAAGGGAATATGATTGTATGGTAATTATTCCAGAGCATAGTATAAAAAAGAAAATAAATTTAAAAATATAAGTTACCAATTATTATTCTTCACTAAGTACCTAAAACTAAATATGTTGAGAAGAAGAAGAACAAGTGAGTTAAAGAAAATCTATGAAGATTATATAATATAAAAGATAAAAAATAAAACAATAAAAATTGAGATTCAAATGAAAAATCAGTGGAAAGAAAAAGAAATACGAGACATCTATTCTAATTTATGGTTACTCATAAAATTCTTTTGTTAACATTATTAAAATTATGAAAGGTGCAATTTAATTAAAATATATTTTGTAATGGTAATGCCTATAAATTTTGTTGATTTAAATCCACCTACATAAGTTTTTCTCCTAGTAAATGAGATAATTTATTAGAAAATTAAGTATCTATCTAATGACCTTGAATGGAAATGATAATTCGTAAGTGGTTAATTGTAGTTTTATTTCTTGGATAGTAAAAAGGCATGTTGAGATTATGGCATATTAATGGAGTAACTTTTATTGTCAATCTCTACATTTTGTTGAATTTTCAGCATTTGGATGATTAATTATTGACATTTAATAACATATTTATGAGAAAATCAAAGCCTTATTGAAAATATTGATTTAATTACATACAAGTTTTACACAAACTAAACACAAACTGAAAGAATGTAATATAATCTATATTAACATTTCAAACAATGGCAAGATTCTACTGAAAAGCTAAATATGGCCCTGCAACTCAATTACAAGGTTTATTAAACGTCTTTATTGTAACAAAACTAATTGGATCAATGTACTCATAATCTGTTCAGCAAATAAAATAAATAGACCAAAAGAAATGAATAAATGTATCCAAAAAATCACTTGTGTTTGAAGGACAAAATTATATATTCCTAATACAAAACAAATACATTTTACAAAATTTACACATATATGAAAATTGATAAATTCATGAATTTTAAAAACGTTCAAAGAGTGGCAGAAAATTCAATTATATGGATGGACAAAAAAAAAAAGAAAAGGTCTAACTAGAAATCTACACTTTATCCACTAAACATGAAGGAGAAAAAATGAATAATAGACAAAATATGCATTGTGCTACCAAGGCCCGTTGATTTGGAGAATGACTTTACGAAAGGTATCAACGGCCTTTGTCTACTTCACAAGTAGTTGTAGCTCTAGAAATCTTCTCTTCCGAGTCAATATCATCCTGGATCAACGCCTAGTCATCTCACAAATCTTCAAATTTAACAAGGAAAAAAAAAAAACTTGCATACGCACATGCCTCTTTCCCACAAATATTAGAATGTTGGAGCACATCAAAGATAAACTAACAATATTGATCTTACAATCTTTCTTTGGTCTCAAATATTATAAAGCATGTATATCTGCAGTGATGTAAAAGAGAAAGAAAAGATGTATAAAAAATCCAATAAACAGAGGACAACACCAAGTAATATGCGATGGTTCAATAGTGATGTTTGACAATTTATAAGATTTTAAAATGTTAAGAGTTGTAGCAGTGAAAAGAACACCATGATATTAAATATGCATGTATAGAATGAAAAAGATTTTTTGGGAAGTTCAAAAGCAATAAAAATATTAAATGACACGTTTAAGGAAGACGAAAATGTAATTTTGTGACATTGAATATGTTGCACTAGTTATAGGAACTTAAATCGTATTTATACCCATTTTGACTGATTGTTGTACAACATTATTATGTACAACTTGATACAAATATAATAATTATTATATTATTTTTTTTATTATTTGATGCACCAATGTAGTTTACACTCAATCATGTAATTACTAATAACATCAACTTATTTTGTGAAGTAGATAATTAATATCTTTCTTATGTCGTACAATGATGTCCAAGATATATATGAGATTCAAGATGAACAAATTGATACTTAGTTACTTTCTTTTTTTATTAATAGCAATTTATTAACCTGTTTATATACCATATCATTGACTAAAGTTTTGACAACAATAATTTTCAATTGCTCAATTCTTTCTATTTTTTCTGACAATGAAGGATTTACCTCTTTGAATTTTTAATAAAGGAAGTGTCATTCCATAATAATCATCTATCTATCTGTGTGAATATATATATAAATACATATAAAAAATTCTGAAACGACTTTTTTTATAGACCTTCTTTTTATTTTTGTTTTTGTTTTGTGTTTTCTATTTTTTCCAAAACAATAGATAATTTTCATATTTTACTAATTCTAAGGAAATATTAATTCAATTGTTTATTTTCATGGTGGGCAAGGTGTTATATATACAAAATCACAATAATAAATAAAAATTTTTGATACCATGATTCGGGTATTACATATTTTGTGCAGATCACAAATCTCGAGTCATGATAATGCCTACCATAATCAATTAGTAAGCAAGTCAATCTCTATACCACAATGACATGTAATAGGCATATTGGGTCTATTACATAACCAACGAGAAAATAGGAGAGACAAAATAGAAACCCAATATAAAGGATAAATAACATAACAAAATATATATATTGAGTATAAGATTCAAGCCCATGACCTAGTGGACAAAAGTACATGACTACTACAAGAATACAAGTTCCAAAAGTAGTACATAATTGTCTCAAATGAAAAAGACTATCAAAAACTATATACAAGTGTATATATGTCGAACTAGGATGTCATAAACTAAATCTTTATGTCTGAAGATATGCTAAAAATAAGATCAAATCACTAGTATCCATTTGGGGCTTGGATTTGCGGCAACAAAACATATGCAGAGTGTAAAAAGAGAACTAAAAAAAATAAGTATCAGTAAGCATCATATGCAGCTAAGATTGGAAAGTAAATAAAATATGAAAAGTGAAGATATAGATAGTGGCTTGAGGTCAGGTAAATGAAATATTAATTGAATGTGTAAGTATAAAATCCAAACGGTACATTTGTGTTATAATTGAAAGTAGATAACACAAATCGAACCATCTAATCCTAATGATTACATAGAAGAGATAAAGATTATATTAGCTAAGGATGAAAGTATTCTAGAAAATAGAATAGTCAACCTCAGACTCAAGTGATAGCAAAAGCACCTCAAAAATATGTAATATAACCACGAAGTATGGTCATAAACCAAACTAATAGAAGAGTGCTCGAACTCAAACCAATACTAGTAGAGATATGCCCTAACCTTAAACATTGGCTTGGAGAGATACGATCGAACCTTGAATAGCTGCTAATAAACTCTGCAATTCTTCAAAATTACACGCCTTTTATCAAGAAAAATCATAAATAGAATGAAACACATTCATAATCAACAAGGACCCAATCGAGCGCGAATCCATATACATATCCAAAATAAGCTACAAAACCCAAAATCATACAAAAAGAATCAAGGCCAATACATATAGGAGGTTATCGATGAACTGTCACAAGTGCGGAGTGATTGGCTAACTAAGTATTCATACTATTACACCCCAATCTGCTATATAAGTCAATGAGGAAATAAGCTGTATGAAATGACATAAAAAGATTTTTAAGGTATGAATAGTAAAAAGCTCGTATGTAATGCAACCAATAACCTATTCGTAGTCTATGTCCAAGAATAAGTTGCAAAAATCATACAAGAAAAC
>JAPFFP010000099.1:161435-171883 GCA_026153255.1 Solanum medicagineum
TCTAAAAAAATTGCACAGTTCATTAGCAGTAGATGATTGTTGCAGTGTCATTAAGGCACTCATATTTCATTAGCGGATCAAAAGATCTTAAACAAGGCCAAGTCTAATTGGAACATTTGGCATCAGATCATTTTCTATAAGATATGCTGAGTATCCTCTGCAGTGGCATTAAGGCACTCATATATACCTTCGCCATTTATTCCTTTCATGCTTGAACTAATCATTCACATCAATCAAATGATAGATATACCCATTTTTTAATTTGATAAGCACTGAAAGACTATACTTGAATTACCAATTAAGGACAGTTGCTTATTCTTATCTGATACAAGTTTTCAGTCTTTTTGTTAGTTTTCGATTAAGTAATTGACAGATATATTTTAAATAGCAGGACATCAGTTGTTTTATATCAAATTCAAATCGACATGCTTTTCTGAAACACCAGTTGCATCTAGCTTCAAAAGTTCAGTAAGAGAGAACTGCATGATACAATTAAATAAAAACTAGTCAACTACAGGGTTTTAACCTGTTTTCCCACAAATGAAATTTTAAACTGAAAATAAATGTGGTTGCATCATTTCTCACATGCAACTCATCAGAAATGTTCAAATGTCCAAACAAAATAAATATTTTCAATCTAGAGTTTTGTGTTGGTCATATCTTCTTTCAGTTGCTGTAGGGAGAAGTTCAACATGAAATGAAATAAATCAAATAATGATTAAAGACTACACAATTTTCCTTAAGTTTGAAAGAAATCATGTACTGGCTCAAATTAGCAAGTTATCTAGTAATAGTGCATTATCAAGACTCCATCCTTGTACAAGGAAAATTAAGATCTTTCTGTTGAAATTTTCTTTTAGTTACTGCATTAGTTTTTAGCAAAATAATTTTTTTAGTTTAAGATAAATTTGAATTTTGAATTTTAATCAGTTAGTTTGTTTGAGTCGTTGAGATATTTTAGGTTGTTCTTAAATTTTAAATTATGTAGATTTTTTTTAAAAGGGGAACAGACCTATGCCAAAGGGTCTCCACTCCTTTGGACGGTCAAAGGTTGAGCTATTATGTAGATTTTGTGTTTTATTTTGCCTATTTAAAACTCCTCAATGCTTAGTATAATTACTGAAAGTTATTGAAACAATTTAAAGTCATTTCAATCCATTGAGAGACTCTTTCAATTTTTTTGCTGCCCTGTTCATCCTTTAAAAAAATCAACAGTGGTATCAAGAGCCTCATTAATTTTACGGGATCTGTGAGTTGTTCCAAAGAACTACCATATCACTTTAACCTGCCAAGGCTAACTTTTTAGCCTGTCAAGGCTACTTTTAGCCCGCAAGACCTATTTTCAACATGTGCTTTTTTCAATGCACAGGCTTTTCGAATCAATTTTTAACATAAAAATGGCAAGCAACAGTCTCTCCTTAAATGCCTCAAAAACTTTCATTGGCACAAACTATCATATTTATTCAGTGAAAATGAAATCATATTTTATAACCTATGCCATACATGTTGTGATTGAAGAAAAATACTTACAACAACACTTTGCAAATCCTACAATTGTTCATATAAAAGCACTTTCAAAAGAACTTCCACACATGACAAGGCCCTGGAAGGTGTTTTTGAAGCACAAAATCAAAAGAAGAAAAAGAAAGAAAACGAGAGACCAATATTAAAAAATGTGCAAGTTCAAAAATAACCAAAAGAAGATTCAGCATTAACTGCTAGAGCCAAAATTGAGGAGGAGCAATTTTTAAAATTGCAGTAACTATAGCAAAGGAGTATTGAAATTTTCTTATAGTTACTGCAGTAGTTTTTAGCAAAATAAGATATTTAGTTTAAGATAAATTTGAATATTGAATTTTAGTTAGGTTGTTTGCGTTGATGAGATATTTTAGGTTGTATTTAAATTTTAAATTATGCAGATTTTGTATTTTATGTTGGCCATTTAACGTCCCTCGATACTTAATAAAATTATTGAAAGCTATTGAAGGTTATTTTAATCCATTGAGAACTCTTCCAATTTTTTTGCTGCCTTATTCATCATTTAAAAGAACCAACACTCTGAAGTGACTGCAGTCTGCAAGTACAAATAGCCTAGCAGTTCTAAAAAAAAAGGAACTAACCTCTTCTGGTGTAATTGTGGACATCAAATCCTCAATTCTTCGAGCAAATTGAAAAAGTCGCTCAAATTGCTGGGAGAAAGCACAGGTTTTAAGGTATCTCATCAAAGAGAGTAAATAAAGTAATAGGAAGGCAAAAGCATACTAAGGAAATATTACACAATCATGAAGATTAAATAGGAAAACTTACGTAGTAAATAATTGTGTTGATGTGGCGTGTGCAAGCCTGTTCATAAGACTCACTTGCTTGGTGATAGAATTTTGCTAAGGTTGGCACGACATTAGCCAGGTCATATAGACTGCACAACTGTTTCAATCAGCATTAAAAGCAGATTTTGTGGAATACAATAAATAAATTTCTGAACCCAAAAGTGAACAATACTTATTCTGAAATGAAGCATAGTTTTCTAAAAGCATGATATCTTGATATTTCAGGTCGGTTTGAGCAATTTTGTCCAAAGTAACAAACATTATAGTGACCTGCCAAATAATTTCCAAAACATTGAGCCAAGAAATATAATTTATATAAGGTAATAAATATAACTGACCACCATAAATTTAGAAATTAAACTCATTGCACCTTCAAAGAAAAAGAGTTCTGCAAGTATTTCCAAATTCACACTTCAGCTTACTTTTATTTTCTTTATTGGATATTTAAACAGCATAAATCATGCTGCATCAATACCCATATCGGGAAAAAAAAGGGAAAAATAAAACAAACGGTAACATATAATTGTCGTTCTAACATTTTCAATTGTTCATTTCTCAGCTTAATGGTTGTTGTACTGCATTAAGAAAACAAGTCCGAGATAAAAGCACTCACAAACTTTGTGTATGCCTGATCAACCAAATCTCTTGATTGTCCTTGAATGTACTGCTCCATACGGGTTGCAAGGGTGGCAAATCTAGATGAGAAATTGTACACACAATGAAATGATTGAAACTAGACCGAAATGAATAAGTGAAATCATTCTGTGACAAAATAAGTACAAATTCTGATTTTGAGGCAGAATTACTGAAAGGCACACTGCCTCTAGTTGTAAATAAAGTTGTTCAAAGAGTTTTTGAATGAGTATTTATGAGGTTCATACCTACAATAAGCTCACATCATAAAAGCAATGATGAAACTAATTAACTATAACAAAGAGGTATCAGAGACAAGACAGAAAATCCAAAAATTTCAGGCACTACTCGATTTGGCCCATCAAATATAAAATGGTATACTCTTGCTTGTATTTGATAAAGAGGAATCAGCAGAAAATAATAGAAACAACACAGGTAGGCAAATTTTCAACTTCGAATTTGGGGGAAGCATTTGCATGTACATGTAAATGAGCCATAGAAAATTAAATCTGCTTTTCATTTCCATATGGCAGGGAAACAAAAATGTATCCTTATTAAAGAAATTTCAACCAATACCATTCATAGTGAGACTAAAAAATATATACTTATTAAAGAACTTTCAACCTATACCATTCATAGTGCGAGTAATCTCCTAACATGCCCAGTGAAATCCCACAAAGTAGAGTCTGCGGAGGGTAGAGTATACGCAAACCTTATCACTATCTCATGGAAATGGAGAGATAGTTTCTAAAACACTCTCGGCTCAAATGTATCTGCCCCAAGTAAAGGAAGAAAAGCAATAGATAAAGAATAATAGCTAAAACAAAGAACAATATTGATTCTCCAAGAAAAAATAATAAAAGTAGCAAAATAATCAAAGAGCAATAACAATACATCCATAATAGCATGACTAATCGTATGACAAATCTAAAATCATCACAAGGCATGACAACATTCTACCCCTACTAACCTTCTACCCTAATACGTGACCTCCACTCCTTTCTAAGGTCAAGTCTTTAGTATATGAAGCTTCATCATATGTCCAGTCTAATCACCTCTCTAAAATAATTTTGGTCTACCCCTACCACTCCGTGTAACTGCATAAATTCAATCTCTCGTACCTCCTAATTGGGTCGACGACACACCTTCTTTACACATATCCAAACGATTTCAGTCTCGTTTCTCTCATCTTGGCTGCCACAGAGGCCACTCCCACCTTCCCATGAATAACTTCATTTCTAATCTTGCCACTCCTAGTATATCCATACATCCTCATCTCCACAACATGCATCTTTTGAACATGTGAGTTTTTGACTGAACAATACTCCAACCCATATAACAAAGATAGTTTAACCACCATGCAAAAGAGCTCACCTTTAAGTTTAAGTGGTACCTTCTTGTCACACGATACTCTAGAGGCAAGCCTCTATTTCATCTGTGAGAAATATTAAAGAAAAATATTATTGAATTATGTGTCTACATTATTAAATACTTGGGGTGCAAATTCAATGTTATGAGAGAAACATATATTGAAGTGACACTTGCCACTCAACCTATTTCCAAGAGAGAAAACATTAAGTATCTTGGGTCAATCATGCAGAGAAGTGGTGATATCGATGATGATGTCACACATAGTATTGGGGCAGTATGGACGAAATAGAGGCTTGTCTCTGGAGTATTTTGTGATAAAAAGATACCACCTAAACTTAAAGGCAAGTTTTACAAAATGCTAGTTAGACTGTCTCTGCTATATGGGTGGAGTGTTGGCCAATTAAAAACTCACATGTTCAGGAGATGTAGGTCGCAGAGATGAGGATATTGAGATAGATGTGTGGACATACCAGGAGTGATAAGATTAAGAATGAGATCATTCAGGAGAAGTTAGAGGTGACCCTTGTGGCTGACAAGATGAGGGAAGTGACACTGCGATGGTTTAGACATGTGAAGACAAGAAGTACCGATGCTCCTATTAGGAGGTGCGAGAGGTTGGATTTAGGGATTACACGTGGGGGAGGTGATCAGACAAGATATGGTGAAACTTCATCTCATCGAGGACATTACCTTAGATAGAAAAAAGTAGATATTGTGTATTAGGATAGAAGGCTAACAGGCTAGTGGAAGTAGGTGGATGTATGGCCTGTGATATAGTAGGTTAGGAGTAGTCGTATCTTTATACCCTGTGTTGTCATTATCTATTTTATATTTGTTACTTTTATCGTATTTACATACTACATTTGCTTTTCATTATTAGTCATTTTCCTTCTTTTTCTTTTCCTTTTTCTTTTTTCTATCTCTAGTCTTTTATGCTTATGGGGCTTGATTTAATACGAGGGTTTTCCGAAAACAGTCTCTCTATCTCTATGAGTTAGTGGTAAGGTCTGCATATATTTTTACCCTCCCCAAATGCTACTTGTGGGATTCCACTAGGTATGTTATTGTTGTTGTTGTGTGTCTACATTACTCCCTCTGTCTATCTTTACTTGGCCCCTATACTATTTTAGGATGTTCAACAATACTTGTCCAGTTTATGAAATCAAGAGATAATTTTACACTTAAATCCTAATTTATCCTTGTCATTAATTATAGTTATTTCCTTGTTACATTTTTTAAGACATTATATTCATTATATTCAAAGGGTGATTTGATAAAATTACCCCTATCATTTACTACTTCTAAATCCATATGCCAAGTTAATAGGGGACAAGTGAAGATGGACGAAGGGAGTATTACATAGAGGCCCTATTTATAGATACTACAATATAATCCTTTTCCAAATAGGAAGCGACATAATATTCTTATTCCAATTTTAAATAGGATTAGATATTCCTATTGCTATTGTAACACTCCCCCTCAAGCTGGTGCATACAAGTCATAAGCACCTAGCGTGTTAATGATTTTATTAATACGATGACTAGTGAAAGACTAAGTGAAGATCTAAAAGCTGATCACTTGACTTCACAAATTTTGTAACAATATCTCTTGAGAGTATCTTTTCTTTGATTAAGTGACAATCAATCTCAATGTGCTTAGTCCTTTCGTGAAACACTACATTTGATGGAATATGAAGGTTTGGTTGATTGTCCTCATTATCACACACAAATTCCACCTAGTATGGAATGTGAAACCTGATTCTAAATAGAAGATGAGGGCATTCTATTAATTAAGTAACAACATGCAAGGATAGCATCACCCCAAAAATGTAGCGGAACATGAGACTCAATAAGAAGTGTGCAACCAGTCTCAATAAGATGTCTATTCTTTCGTTGTGCTACACAATTCTGCTGAGGCGTGTACGGACAAGATGTCTGGTGAATAATTCCTTGGTGAGTCATGAACTCCTAAAATTGAGAGGACAAGTATTCTAACACATTATCACTACAAAGAGTATGAATAGTAACACCAAACTGGTTTTGTATTCAGCAAAAAAACTTTTAAATATAGAAAATTACTCCGAACGATCTTTCATTAAGACAACTCAAGTACATCTTGAATAATCATCAATGAAACTACCGAAATAACGAAATCCTAAGGTTCGACTAACTCGAATAGGACCCCATATATCAGAATGAACTAAGCAAAAATAGACTCAGAACGACACTCGGTACTATGTGAAAATATAGCATGAGTATTTTTCCCAAGTTAACACGACTCACAATCTAATGAGGATAAGCTAGACAAACTAGGCACCATCTTTTGCAGTTTAGATAGACTCGGATGTCCCAAACGTTTGTGAATTAGGTCTAGAGGATTTGTAACGCAATAT
Source organism: Solanum medicagineum (assembly GCA_026153255.1). Classification (NCBI taxonomy): domain Eukaryota; kingdom Viridiplantae; phylum Streptophyta; class Magnoliopsida; order Solanales; family Solanaceae; genus Solanum; species Solanum medicagineum. The sequence continues at coordinate 168,159 of JAPFFP010000099.1, forward strand.
GCTATGAAGGAATTTGAAGAGGTAAGATAGTAAAGGCCTTGTGATTCATGTCCAGTGCCAATCATTTGTCCTATAGTATGATCCTAGATAAGGAAAAAATCATCAAAAAACTAAATGTCACAATGTAAGGCTTCTGTCAAATGACTGACAGTTGCCAAATTAAAAGGAGAAACAGGGACATAAAGAACAGAATCTAGGGTGATAGAACATAAGGATTAGGCTTTTCCAACCCCTCTTAGTTTTGTTTGGATCCCATTGGCTAAAGTAATATCTGGAAGAGATTGTGAATAAACCATACAGACAAAAGTGATTAGTTACCAGAAATATAATTAGAAGCGCCTGATTCCATAACCCACGATCCAAGAGTACTGTGAAATACAAGCAAAATAATTACCTGCAACAGGAACAATAGGATGAGGAACTAAGGGTACTTGTGAAGACAGTTGCTTACATGCTCAATACCGAAGGAAATCATCATATTCTGCCCAAGCAATATGAGAATTATTGGATTATTGGTCAGGCAGAGCAATAGAAACATTATGCTGAGCAACATATGTTACTTGTAAAGATGTTTGCTTACTTGCGCAATTTCGAAGGGATTCGTTATATTCGCAATAGGATCATAACTTGGTGGGGGACCACACATAGTATATCATATGTCGCGAGTGTGTCCAAACTTATGACAATAACTACACTTAGAGCAGGATCTTCAGAACGACCTCCTCCTTATCGATTCTCTATAGTATATGTTCGTTTGTCAGATGCAAGAATAGAAGAGTCAATGGTGGGTGATGAAACTACTTTATGACTGGGAGGTGTAGCAAGACGAAGTAAACGAGAGAATAATTGATCCACTGTAGATGGCAGGACTAGCTAAGATCTGATCACGTACTGAATCATGATCAACAAGACGTCCAACAAGTGTAAGGACTAAAAACAACGTTTGCCTATGCTCTTGTTGTGTTGTCATGTTTGCAGTGATTGACATCAACAATTCAAATTCCTCCATGGCTCCTTGCACTTGTCCTAAGTATGTAGACATATCGGAGTCTTATTTCTTTAAGTTGGTCATTCGAGATATCACATCATAGAATAGAGATATGTCATTAGACATAAATCATAAGCCTTTTTCCAAACTGAATAACATGTCTGGAATGGACGAAACAAGGGCGTCAACTTAGAATCAATAGATTGTCATAAGAGACTACAGTTGAGCATCAACCTTCACCCATTGTTCTTTGGCTTTTGCAGAGCCCTCACTAGCCTTTCCCTTTTCATCTACCACACAAGCGTTGGTTGTTAAGTAGTCGTGGCCACCTTGGCCTTTGAACCAAATTCAACCGAGGAAACTCATGCTAAATAGTTAGAGTTGCCCATTAATGGTTTTGAAGTGAACATAGGGTTTGAACTTCCTATTCCTATACTTTTGGAGCCAAACATAACAATCCCAAAAGATATCTTCTAAAATCAAACTTTTGTAATCTAAAAAACTACGAAACAAATTGCAGGAATCTAATAAAAAGGGAAAAAAAATAATGTTGTCACCGAGAAATCAGATCTGTCCACCGGAGACTGGTCAAAATAAAAATAATATAAGTCGACTGCCTCAGAATGCAGAGACAAACCTCACTAGAAAAAAAATCGAAAAACTGGCCGAAAACAACCACATGCACCGGAATCTCCCTAGAAATTATCAAAACCCTTATTTCAGAAGTTATAATTAAGAAATGATTGTATGGGCAGCCTTGGAACAAAGAGGCTATCCTGCTGGAAAAAGTTGGTTGACAAAAACTGGTTGAAAACTCCAGATATGCCGGCGCATGGTCAGATCTCGCTGGAAAAAAATGCACCTCGGATCAGCGCATGTGAGCACATGAAGTGGTATCTTCCATTGGGTCTGACTAGGTTTTTGTCGCCGAAGAGTGAGGGACCCCAGTAGTGATGTTGATTTTCACACAACATCGACAGAAAAAGATGTTGACACAAATCAGCCTTGACAACTGTCGAAAATTGATGCACGGTGGCCTATCGAAGGTTTCTTACTAATGCTCTGATACCATGTGAGAAATATTAAAGAAAAATATTATTGATTTGTGTGTCTACATTATTACATAGACACCCTATTTATAGAGACTACAATATAATCCGTTACCAAGTAGGAAATGACATACTATTCATATTGCAATTCTAAATAGGATTACATATTCCTACTCCTATTCTAACATCATCCATGCTATCCCAATGTGATGTGTGACATCATCGCCGATGTCCCTACTACTCTAGATGAAGGACACAAGATATTTAAAGCTTTCTCTCTTGGGAATAGTTTGAGTGCCAAACCTCACTTCTATGTCTACATCTTCCATCACTATGTTAAATTTGCATTCCAAGTATTCTATTTTGGTCCTGCTCAATTTGAATCCTCTGGACTCTAGAGTTTGTTTTCAAACCTCCAACCTATCACTAGCTTTATCTCATGTTTCATCAATCAATACTATGTCATCGACAAATAATATATACCAAGGAACCTCTTCTTGAATAGACCATGTTAGCCTAAGTTGCTTGGACTATTCACTTTTGGTGCCACACCCGTGTCGACACGATAGGGGTGTTGTTATGGGTGTGAGATCCGTGTCCAATTTTGTCAATCAATTTTGGGTACTTTGACCAAAATCGACGGGGAAGGTCTTGGACATTTTAAAAATGATTTCTGTAATCAATACAAAAACTAAGGTAATATTCAAGAAATTGGAATCCTTTTACATAGAAATTTCTCATTCACTCACTTTTCTTCATATGTCTGTTCCATAAAAAAGTTTTGAATTCTTAATTAATTGTTTCCGATTCACCGGATCTTACCTCTTTTGAAAGTAATCTTCTTCCAAGGTTCTCCTCATGTTCTCCGTAATATCTCATGATTTATGTTTTATCACTCTATTTTTAGATACTTTAATTATTTTTAGGCAAATCCCCGCAACCATATCCATATATTAATCCATATCCCTGAATCTTAAAAATTAGATGTTGAAGGATCCAACCTCTAGATCCGCACCCGTATCAAACACCCGCACTTGAGTCCGAGCAACTTAGGTGTTAGCTCATCCATCACCAAGACAAAAAGAAAAGGGCTCAACACAGATCCTTGATGTAGTCCCATCTTAATAGAAAAATGTTCCGAGTCTCCTTCCATCATTTTAACCTAAGTCTTGGCTCTATCAAACATATCCTTTATTGGCTTAATATACACCATTGGGACACCTTCAGCCACCAGACATCTCCAGAGGACATCGCTCAACACTTTATCATAGGCTTTCTCAAGATCAATGAACACCATGCGGAGGTCCTTCTTTCTTTCTCTATGTTTCTCCACCAATCTCCGCACAACATAGATTGCTTCATCACTCAATCACCCTCATCCACCACAATCGCCTAGACTTTCATAGTGTGGCTTAGCAATTTGATACACCTGCACAATATCCTAAAAGTAAATATGAGAAAAGGGTTTATACTGTAGCATACTGCAGATCTACACCAGTTGCACTAATTAGATCACACTTGTAATGGGAGGACAGTAAAAGTAGAAAGCTCTTATTCAGCAACTGTAGTTTAATTTGACAATCTCAACTTACCTCTATTAACAATAACTATTGTTAAAATTATCATCTCCTACTTTCTCTTATTATTTAGAATAGTCTGGAAGGTTCTAGAGATGTGGAGAATTCTCT
>JAPFFP010000099.1:219754-236246 GCA_026153255.1 Solanum medicagineum
TCAAGCTTCAAGTCTCCATCTCCAATCTTCATCAAATTCATCTCCAAAGCTAAGGTATGTGGGTTTCTTTCATGGGTTCCTTTCAGCCATTATGCCTAAGCTTCTTTTTCTTAAAAATTGCATGATTTCAAGTTGATTTACTCATAGATCTTGTTTATTATGAAATTCACTACACATTATGTTGGGATTTATGAAATTGTGACTATTTTGCTATGTTTGGGGCCATACCTTTAAGGTCTATGGTGAGGATTGATGAAGGGAATTTATGTATATTGTTTGAGGGTGTTACTAAGTATCTAATGATGACTTTACACTGATTTTTCTAGCATGATTTCACTCTTGAATTGCATGGTTTTATACTAACAATACACACCCTCTAAGTGATTGATAAAATGTTGGGTTATGGATTCTTAAGGAATTAAAGGTCATATGCATGTATGTACTATGAGTTGAATGACTATATGATGATGAAATGATGATGAAAAGGAAAGTATGTGTATGATGATGAAAGGAGTGTGTGTGCGCGCACACACACACATATATAATATTATCTTTATATAGTGTTGGGGATGACTAAGCCTAGCTCGGGGGGTTATAGGCCCGGGTAACCTATCGAGGGGTAATCTTAGTCGCCTAGCTCAGGGGGTGGTAGGCCTGGGTAACCTTGTTGGGAGTTGGTACCCATTAACATTGATGGGGGGTTTGTACTTTGTCAACCTCGGTGGGGGGTTTGTACTCCATTAACCTCAAGAAGGGGTTCATACCTCATGCGCCTATCCAAGGGGGTGGTAGGCCTTGGTTTGCACTATAATGTTCACTCCTTACACTCGTACTATGAACTATATCAACATGGTTTTACTTCAAGCATCATTCATACATGCCATATTGTCAGTTTGCTATTCATTACTTATGTTTATGCATTTTGCCTTGATACCTATCTCTAGTTTCATTGCATCCTACATACTTAGTACATTCAAACGTACTAACACATAATCTATGCCTGCATGATGTCACCATGTAGGAACCGGTGTATCGCTTGATCATCCTCCTCCACGTGGATAGTATGACTTCTATCAAGCTTATTGGTGATCCTCCATTCCGGGGACATTATTTATAGTCTATTTCTATGTATTAAGACTTTCTCTCTTTGACTTATGTATTGGCTATGAGGGTGAGCCTGGTTGCTTTATTTTGGCCCCCACTCTTATCTATGTAGTAGAGGTGTTGTACATGTTATGTATCTATGCTATGAGCTTAACTCCATTGACTCTTGATGTTTACAATATTGAAGTTTATCCTTAGTCCCAATTTCCCCTTATTTACATTTATCTCTTATTGTCATTCTATTTGCTTCCGCGACCAAGGATGTTAATGATATGCTATGAGGATTGTTTGGGGTTCCTTTGGGTTCCCCATTTGTCGATCACGTCTAGGCCCTAGGCTTGGTTCTTGACAAGAAGAGTTTTGAGAGGTTTGTATGATTGGATCTCCTAAGATTCGATAGTACCTCTGGTGATAGAGCATGTGATTTCTTATCAGAGTGTCAGGACCAGCTATATAATTTGTCTGTCATTGAGTCGAATGGAGTTGCTTATACCTCTTACAAGTTCACTGACCTAGCCATGAAATGGTGTAGATCAATTTTGGCTATTCAACCTATTGGATCTCTAGTCATGACATGGAAGTAGTCTACAGGGGTATTCGTGGAGAGGTTTGTACCATATAGCCTTTGGGAAAACCGTCGAAATAAGTTCGACAGACTTTAGCAGGGTTTTATGTCAGTTTCAGACTATGAGGTTGTAAGTACCTAGACTTCGTAAGGCCTTAATGACACATGAAATTTTGTTCTGGCAAGTGTTTGACCAAGGTGAGACCACATGGGCACCTTCACGGGCTGTGTGGAGGAACCTTGAGCTGGCCTTTGACCTTGTATGTAGAGTGTTGGCCTTAAGTTGGAGCTCAAGACAAATGCATTCATCATATGAACCCGACACGGCTTGTGCAACACTTTAGTGGTCATGTGGTGGATCGTGAGAGTAGCCTTGGCCTTGAAAACTACATTTTTGGCCTAGGCACTTAACACATAAACCTCACACGGGTCATGTGACCCCTACACAAGTCGTATGGTGTCCCGTATGGGTGTTGGTATAGAAATTTTCTAAGTATAGAATCACCGTCTTGGAACTTCATCAGTGGAGAATTTGACTAAGTGAATCCACACGGATGGCTATTCGGTTTGTGTGACCTCTGCATGGTCTATGAGGCCCCTTTATGGGACCCCTTGGCAACTTTTTGACATCTATTTTATTAATGGATTTCTTGTAATTTTGGCCATTCCTAAGGGTTGTTTATGACTTTCTAACCTATCCTAAGCCTATCAAATGACCTATACTCTTCTATATATTCTCATTCAAATTCAATTCATATACTTAAAATTATTCAAACTCTCATCAAAAGAACTCCCTTCAAGCGAGCCTTAGAGAATTGGCTTGGAGCTTAAGGAAGGGTTTTTCTTCTTCAATCAATTTCTTCTTGGTTATCTAAGGTATGCGGGGTTGATTCATGGTCCCTTTAAACTATGAAGACCCCAAACTCTTTTACACTTGATTTTATGAAATTGAGTTTAGTTTAAACATGGGTCTTTTAGATTATTGTTTGTTTGATTCAATTTAGATATGGTCTATGTTTAATTGTTGTTCTTAAAGTGATGTAAGTCCTAATTTGAAGAATCGCATTGATGTTATGAAGATTTGAATATGCATGTCCCATTTAAAGTTTGATTTAAGCATGGGTAATATGTAAATTGTTATTTAAATGTGGGTTTATTTATGGATTTACTTGAATTTCATATTGTATTGTTGATTTAAGTTTGAATCTCTATTGCCCATGCTATTCTCATATCATTCATGGCATATGTATACATGAGTATTGGTTTTGATGAAGATTATTCGGTAGGTTAAGCCTACCTATGTTTATGAATATGATTTTGATAAGAATATTTTGTGACAAGAATGTGATCTCATAAATGTCTATGATATGGCTCTTTCAGCAACTCCGAGTGTCTACACGATCTTGTTTATAAGTAAATGAGCAATTCCTATCTATGAAAGTGTGAATTGAAATATGATTTGGGTTTTGAGCCCAAGTGTACATGATTATGAAGAATGTTTGGTTTTTAAAGCTAAGTATGCATTAAAATGATATAAAAGGGCTTATGCTCTTTTGAAAGCACGTATATGTATATATATATTCTTGTGGGATGATGACTTAGCACAAAATCGGATTGGAGGCATTAGGGCTATCCGAAGGGTCCTCTTCCTTTCTCTTGAGCTATGTGCCAAGCATAGGTATATGGCAACCTTTACCAAAATGATTGGGTCGTAAGGTATGGTTATAACCATGATATGATATGATATGGAAATCCTTCCAAAATGATCTAATCTTAAAAGTATCTTGTTGATGCTTATTTTGTTTCTGCGGCCGAGTTTGTGTGAATGATATGCTAAGAGACTTGCTTAGGGTCCCTTCAGGGTACCCATTCACCGTGTCACGTCTAGGACCTAGGCTTGGATCATGACAATCTTGGTATAATAGCACTAAGTTGTTAATCATCCTCAGAAATCCAACACACCACATCGATTTAAGTCCTATTCATGGTTGTGAAACGCGCCACAACTATGAGTGGGACGCTATGAGGCATTTTAGGAAATGTTTCACTTCTTCATGGTTTATATCGTGCTTTAGGTGTAAATATAACGATTTCTTCTAATGAATGGTATTTTTTCTTCTAGATCATGTTGATACCATGGGGAAGGCTAGGGAGAGCCCATACTTCCGAGGAGCAATCGGCCCCTCCCGCTCCTCAAGCTCCTCGAGAGGGAGGGGTAGCCCAAGAAGAGTTCTGAGATGCCACCACAATGTTGGCCTATGCTATGACCAACCAAATGAATCAAGGGGTCCAAGCCCCTCATTCTCCTACTCCGGACTCGAGGGTGACAGATTTCACAAGAATGAATCCACTGGAGTTTCATGGGTCCATAGCGGAAGAAGATCCCCAACAGTTCATCAGTGAGGTGTATAAGGTGCTATATATTATGGGGGTCAATTCAGATGGGAAAGTGGAGTTAGTGGCCTACCAACTCAAAGGTGTGGTCCAAATTTGGTTTACTCATGTATGAAGAGGAGAGATGATGATGCTATTCCTTGGGAGGAGTTCAAAGCCGTATTCCTCAATCGGTTCTTTCCTATTGAGTTAAGAGAGGCTAAGTGATGGAGTTTATGAACCTCAAGCAAAGTTCCATGAGTGTGAGGGGGTATGCCCTTAAGTTTAACAAGCTTTCCAAATATGCTCCACATTTGGTTGCCGACCTAGAGCTAGAATGAACAAATTTGTGTCGGGAGTTTCCGACTTGATTAATGAAGAATGTCATACCTCCATGCTAGTGAGTGATATAGATTTGTCTCTTCTCATGACTTATGCTGAAAAAACTAGAGGGGGAAAAGCTTAGAAAGAGAAGAAATGGTGAGTCCTAGAGGGCTCGATTTGAAGGTGGTTTCCAAGGTTCTAAGGGTGACCAATTTCCTCAAGGCCACAAGTTCCAAGGCCTAGGGTCCTCCAATGCTCCTAACAAGAGATTTGTTAATGATAACCAAAGATTCTAAGATGGCAATGGTGGGAAGGCGAATCCTAAGTGCCAAAACTATGGAAAACTATGGTGGCCCATGTTTGAAGAACTGTAATGCTTGCTTTGGTTGTGGTGAAATGGGTTAAAAGGTTATTGATTGTCACAAGGAAGGCCAACAAGGGGGTGCTCTAAGGCAAAATAAGTTCTACGCTCTCCAAGGAAGGCAAGGAGAGGAGGAGGTGCCCTATGTTGTTACCGGTATGTTAAACATTTTTTATTATTATGTGTATGCTATGATAGATCCGGGTTCCACTCTTTCTTTCATTGCTCCTTTTGTTGCCAAAAAGCTTCATGAGAGTCCTGAATTATTGTGTGAACCTTATGAAGTGTCTACCACCATTGGTGAGTCCATTGTTGCTAAAATAGTCTGTAGGAATTGTCCCGTGTTCATATTGCATAAAGTCTTGTCTTGTGATTTTGTTGAATTAGATATTGTGGATTTTGATATCATTCTGGGGATAGATTGGCTACATGCATATTATGTTTCCATTGATTTTAGAACATGTAAGGTTAAATTTCCATTCCTTAATGAGCCAGTCATTGAGTGGAAAAGTCGTAATGTGGTGGTCAAGGGTAGATTCATTTCTTGTCTTAAACACCGAAGGTCAATTTCTAAGGGTTGCATTTATCATATTGTGAGGGTTAGGGATATTGAGTCTAAAGTCCTTCCTATTGGGTTGGTTCCAGTGGTCAATGAGTTTCTTAATGTCTTTCCCGATGAGCTTCCCGGTGTTCCTCCCGAAAGGAAAATAAACTTTGGTATAGACCTCCTTCCCGATACACAACCCATTTCCGCCCCCCTTACCGTATGACCTCGACGGAGTTGAAAAAGTTGAAGGATCAACTGAAGGATTTGTTGGAGGGTTTCATAAGACCTAGCAAGTCACCTTGGGGTACACTGATGTTGTTTGTAAAGAAAAAGATGGTTCCCTTAGATTGTGCATTGATTACCGACAACCTAATAGGGTTACCATAAAGATCAAGTACACTCTACTAAGGATTGATGACCTTTTTGATCAAATTCAAGGGGCTAGTCACTTCTCTAGATTGATCTTCGGTCTGGCTACCACCAAGTGAAGGTAAGGGAGTGTGATATTCCGAAGTTGACTTTTTGGACAAGGTATGAGCACTTTGAATTTGTGCTAATGTATTTTGTGTTGACTAATGCATCGACTATATTTATGGATCTCATGAATAGGGTCTTTAAACCCTACCTTGATATGTTTGTGGTTGTCTTTATTGATGATATATTGATTTATTTTGGAGTGAGAAAAAACATGTGAATCACTTGAGGGTGGTGTTGCAAATCTTGAGGGATGAGAGGTTGTTTACTAAATATGAAAAGTGGGAATTTTGGTTGAAAGAGGTTGCTTTTCTAGGACATGTGGTGTCTGGTAATGGCATTAAGGTGGATCCTAAGAAGACGTAGGTGATAGGAAATAGTCCTAGACCCTTGACTCTGTCGGATATTAGGAGTTTCTTAGGTTTGGCGGGTTGCTACTAGAGGTTTGTGAATGGGTTTTCTTCTATTGGTTCTCCTATGACTAAGTTGACCCAAAAGAAGGCGAAATTTGTTTGGACCAATGAATGTGAAAAGAATTTTCAGACTTTGAAAGATAAGCTTATCTCCGCTCTTATCTTGGCTCTATAGGAAGGGTTGAAAGGGTTTGTAGTTTATTATGATGCCTCAAGAATTGGATTGGGGTGTGTTTTGATGCAAAATGACAAGGTGATAGCATATTACTCTAGGCAACTTAAGATGCATGAGCGAAATTATCCCACCCTTGATCTTGAATTAGCAATCGCGGTGTTTGCTTTGAAAATTTGGCGTCACTAAATGTATGGGGTTCATATTGATGTTTTTACCAACCAAAAGAGTCTCTAATATGTGTTCACATAAAAATATCTTGAGACAAAGAAGGTGGTTAAAGCTCCTTAAAGATTATGATATGAGTGTGAATTATCATCCTAGTAAACCTAATATTGTGGCCGATGCTCTAAGTAGAGTGTCCATGGGTAGCCTAGCTCATAGTGATGTTGGTGGCAAAGAGGTGGCTAGAGAAGTTCAGGCGTTAGGTTGGATGAAGTTGAAAATGGTGATGTAGTAGTTGTTGATGGTTCTAAATCTTCTTTGATTGAGGAAGTCAAGTCGAAAATAGACCTTGGCCCCGCCTTGCTAGAGTTGAAGGCCTTGGTGAAGGATGGTAAAGTGGAAGTTTTCCCCCAAGGGGGAGATGGGGCCCTTAGGTACCAAGGTAGGTTGTGTGTGCCTAATGTTGATGACTTGAGAGAGTTGATTTTGAAGGAGGCCCATAATTCATCCTATTATACTTATCCAGGTTCCATAAAGATGTATAGAGACTTGAGAGAGTTGTGTTGGTGGGGTAGTATGAAGAGGGATATTGCCAAGTTCGTATCCAGTTGTCATAATTGTCAACATGTGAAAGCTGAACATCAAAGACCAGGTGGCCTAGCCCAAGACATAGAAATTCCTACTTGGAAGTGGGAAGAGATCAACATGGATTTTGTGTTTGGATTGCCTAATACTAGGAGACACTTTGATTCTATTTGGGTTGTTGTGGATAGAATGACAAAGTTGATTCACTTTCTACCGGTCAAAACCACTTATGGTGCCGAATATTATGCTAAGTTGTATATCCATGAGTTGGTTAGATTGCATAGGGTGCCCTTTCCTATCATTTCAGATCGTGATGCTTAATTCATTTCTCATTTTTGAGGTCCTTCCAAAGAGGTCTTGGTATCAAGGTAAAGCTTAGCACAACTTTTCACCCTCAAATGGATGACCAAGATGAAAGGACTATCCAAACTCTTGAGGATATGCTTAGAGATTATGTTTTTGGAGTTAAAGGATAGTTAGGATGAATATCTTCCACTTATTGAGTTAGCTTACAACAATAGCTACCACTCGAGTATTGCTATGGCTCCCTTTGAAGCTTTATATGGTAGGCGTTGTAGATCCCCAGTTGGGTGGTTTGATGTGTGGGAAATGGCTTTGTTAGGCCTGGATTTGGTTATGGAAGCTTTGGAGGAGGTGAGGTTGATAAGGGACAGACTGAAGAGAGCTAAAAGTAGACAAAATCCCTACTCCAATGTGAGGAAATTTGGCATGCAATTATGTTTATAGTAACAAGTTTATGGTGATTTTTGACAATCATGTTGAGATTTTTGAACAATGATGTTTAAGTGCATTTGTTGCATTCATGTCAGGCTGAAATCTTCATAATCACTTCTCTTACGCATGTTTCTTTAACATTCAAGGACGAATGTTCCCAAGGAGAAGATATTGAAACACCCCTCATGTGCTTTGAAATGCCATAATCGTAATTTTCATATATTTCAAAATCTGTGCGTGATTTCGAAAATCCTACTTCATATTCTCGATCTGGGGAAAATATTGAGTAGGAAATTGGTATAACCCAGATTTTAGAATACCCGTAGCAAACAATAATTTTCGTTAATTTTTCTTATCTAGTGTCTATCTGTGACCAGGCCACGACTCGCCTTGGGCGCGGACTAGTGTATGGGACTTCCGTGTCTGGTCTGCATCGTGCCTGGGGTGCGAACCAGTGTAACATTTAACTAGGTTTTCGTATTTCACCCAAGGGCATTGGGGTTATAGCCCATGCCTACTTAAATGTGAAATCACCCATGCTTAGCCATTTTTCAACTTTATAGCTCACAAAACTCTCTCTAAAGCCTCTCAAAGACTTTATCAATTCTCCTATTCAATTCTGAGTATTTCAAGCTCAATTTTGGAACTTAAGGACTCATTTCAAGCTCAAAGTTTACTTCAAGTTCATTTCAAGGAATTCAATATTTAAGGTATGTGGGTCTTTATCCATGGGTCCTTTCACCCATGGAGCCCAACCTTCTCTTTTTATGAAAATTGGATGATTTCAAGTTGTATTACCTATGGGTATCTTTATTATGAATTATGAGCATAAGTTATGTTTCATTTTTATTAAGTATTGATTGATTATGCATGAATGTCTGTTCAAACTTACTCCATGAATTGATTTTGTCTATTGAGATTATGCATGTTTTGAGCAATGAAACTATGAACTATTATGAGCTTTTGTGATGGATTTCAAGGTACCATACATGAGGATTTTACTACCATATTGGTGGGTTAATTTGCATTGAGTTTACTCATCTTGTTTTATTCTTGAATTGCAGGATTTTGAACATGTAGCATGAACCCACCATGTTTTTGATAAAATGACATGACAAGAATTCTCAAGTTATTGATGATCTATTACAGGTTTACAAGCCAAGTGACATTATGATCATTAAGTTCTTTCAAGCATGTATTGAATTTATGAAAAGTATCTATGATCTTACTAATATCAAGTTAAGTCCTGTTTCAAGATTTTTACCTCTTGTGAGCCATTCATATTAAAGCAAGGGTTCATCCATGTTTATGATCTACTCTCATGTTCAAGTTAGGCTCAGTAGTAGAGGTCAAACATGTTTATGTGCTACTCAAGTCATGTTCTTTAGCTATTAAAATGTTATGATTGAAGTACAATTATTTCATGTATTCTGTGAAATTTGACGTATCATAGATTGAGGCTTAAGATGGGGGCTCTACTCAAAGGGTCCTTATATAAAGTCTTTAGATCTAAACTATGTGCCACCATAGGATTATGATTATTACCCTTGCTATACTAGTAGATCAATATAGTGCAATTTATCATGAAATCCTTTCCAAAATGGGTCATGTTCCCGTAATGAGGGTTGCTTCATACGAAATGGGTCATGTTCCCATAAGGTGAAGTATGGTTTACCTTGGCAAGTAGACCACCTCTTTACCAATGAGGGGTATTTATTGAGATTCCAAGTTATAGCTTGATTGGTCTTACTCATGTCGGTTAAAGTCTCTTCCCACATATATAAGGTATATTATGCAAGTTGAATGATTTACAAACATGTTTTACTACAAGCATTAATTATGCACGCCATATTGAGATTATATATCCATTGCTTATGATTAAGCACTTTGAATATAATGGCCTAAGTCTTTGTTGCGCCGCACTCCGCATTCTTAGTACATTCAAACGTACTAACGCATATTCTATGCCTACATGATATTACTATCACGACCCAAGCCTAGGGCCTAGATGTGACACGGCGAATGAGGAACCCGAAAGGAGCCCCAAACAGCCCTCTTAACAAATCATTACATATACTTGGTTGCAGAAACATTTGAGCAACAAAAAGAGCATAAAAAAGGATAAGGGACTAAGGGAAGTCTTTCATATCATAAAACATCAAAAGAGTCAAAGAGAGTCAAAGCTCATAGTATCATTACATAACTCGTCGGACAACACCTCTAAACTTAGAATTGAGCGAGGCCCAAGATAATTTCCTTGCTCACCCTCATAGTCAAAAGCATACAAATATATAAAGAGAGTATTTGAATATCATAAGAACAAAAGATATCGTCCTCAGAGTTGAGGACTCAACACACTTGCTTTAAGGAGATAGTTCTAGCCATGTCGAGGAGGAGGATGATTAAGTGGAGCTCCGCTTCCTACATGGTAACATCATGTAGGCATAGAGTATGCATTAGTATGTTTGAATGTACTAAGTATGTTGGATGCAATGCAATAAGAGATCGACAACATAACCGAAATGCATAATTTCACAATAAGCGAGCATATAACAATATGACATGCATGAATGATGCTTGTAGAAAAACATACTTATATAGAACATATGACATTTGTAGGAAGAGACCATGATTAGAAACCAAGGCCTACAACCTCCTTGGCGAGGCTATTGTGGTATATACCCCCTAATATGGTAGCACGGGCCTACTATCCCCTGTGCAAGGCGATTGAGGTATAAACCCCCCCCCCCCCCAACATGGTTGCACGAGCCTACCATCCCCTGACCTAGGTGATTGAGGTATAAGTTCCCCAACATGGTTGCACGGGCGTACCACCCGCCGAGCTAGGCGTTTGAGGTATATGCCCCCTAATTTGGTAGTCCAAGCCTACCACCCCCCGAACGAGGATTGGCCAACTTTCAAAACTATAGATATATTTCAAGAGATCAACACATCAAAACATTACTTTCATCATCATAAAGTCACTTGACTCGTATGTCATGCCATAGGACTTCAACAACTCAAGAAATATTAACTGGACATTTTATCAAACACTTGGCAGGTGTGTAATGCTAGTATAAAACCATGCAATTTAAGAGTGAAATCATGCAAGAAATTTGAGGTAAATCAACCCACCAACACTTGGTAATACCCTCATGCAATATACATTAAAACCCTTCATCAAATCTCAAATTAAATCATAGATTCATAGCCCAAAACATGCTTAAACAGTCATACTTTAATGAAACTCCAACATAGTTCGTAGTCAAGTTCATAATAAGTAAGACCCATAAGTAAATCAACTTATAACATACAATTTACGTAAAAAGGAAGGTTGGCCACCGTGGGTGAAAGCACCCAATGGTTGAAACCCACGTACCTCAACTTTGGAGAATTCCTTAATGAGGATTTGATTGAGAACTTGAAGCTTGAGTGAATTCCTTAAGATCCGGAATGAGTTTGGGACTCTTGATTTTGAGTGAAATATTTGTCTAAGTGTTTGAGAAGGTTTTGCAGAATGTCTTGAATGATATGGGGTTGAAAAATGACTAAGTATTGGTGTTTTTATGCATAGGAATGCTTAGGCCCAAGACCCAAAGGCCTTGGACTGAATAGGTAAAACTGGCAACAAAATAACATAGGTCCACGTCTGGTCTGTGACGTGGACCCAATGCAGAGGACATACTTAGATTGGTCTGCGACGGCTGCGCGTCGCGGTACCAATGCAGATCGTCACTGGAAATTCAAAATTTTTGAAATTTGTTTTTCGCTATGGGTCCTCTAAAATTCGAGTTATACCCATTTCCCACTCAATTTTTGTCCTCTGAACAAAAATATGAAGTCAGATTTTCGATATCACGCATGTATTTTGAGATATATGGAAATTACGATTATACGCATTTTCGAGGCACATTTTCGAGCACTTTTTGGGGTCATTTCAATATCTCCCCCTTGGGAACATTCGTTCTCGAATGTCAAAGAAACATATATAAGAGAAGTAAACAAGATAGTTTTATCCCACACAAGAATACCATAATGCACTTAATCATCATTTCAAAAATCTCAACATAAGTATTAAAATCACCATGAACTTGTTAATATAAACATGAATGCATGCAAATGACATTAGGACTGATACATTATTCATGAGATCACATAGGAGACTTAGATTTATTACCTTAGGCTTGAGTAGAATGGAAGAGATAGGGATATCGTTTTTGCATGTCTGCTTCTACTTCCCATGTGGGACTTTTAACTTATTGATTTCTCCAAAGAACCTTGATGGAAGCAACATTCTTGTTCCTCTACCTCTTCACTTGTCTATCCAAAATTTCTACTGGAACCTCTTCATAAGTCAAATTGTTTTCAACAACAACCATAACATCAGGAGGCATAATAGCACTAGGGTCACCCACACACTTCCTCAACATAGACACATTGAAGACCGGATGGACCAAGTCCATTTCACTAGGCAACTCTAATTCATAGGCCACCACACCAATCTTTCTCAACTCCCTATAAGGACCCACAAAAAATGGAGTGAATTTACCCTTATTACCAAAATAAACCACACCCTTCATGGGTGAAACCTTCAAATAAACGTGATCACCAACTTTAAATTCAAGATCCCATCTCCTAACATCTGCATAGGACTTTTGACGACTTTTGGCTGTTTTCAACATTTTCCTAATCAACCTTACCTTCTCCATAGCCTCCATGACCAGATCCGGACCCAACAAAGCCATTTCCCCCCACCTCAAATCATCCAATCGGGGACGTACAATGTCTACCATAAAGAGCCTCAAAAGGAGACTTATGAATGCTAGAATGATAGCTACTATTGCAAGCAAACTCACCAATGGAAGATGATCATCCCAACTACCCTTAAACTCCAAATCACAAGCTCTAAGCATATCCTCAAGAGTTTGGATAGTTCTTTCAGCTTGGCCATCTGTTTGAGGGTGAAAGGTCATACTAAGCTTAACGTTGGTACCAAGACCTCTTTGGAAGGACCTCCTAAACTGAGAAGTGAATTGAGAACCATGATCCGACATAACAGACAAGAGTACAACATGCAATCTCACTAATTCATGAATGAACAACTTACAATAATCTTCGGCACCATATATAGTCTTAACCGGTAGGAAATGAGCCGACTTTGTCATTCTATCAACCACAACCCAAATTGAATCAAAACCTTTTCTAGTCTTAGGCAATCCAACCACAAAATCCATGTTAATTTCCTCCCACTTCCAAGTAGGAAGCTCTATATCTTGGGTTAGGCCACCCGACCTTTGATACTTGGCTTTGACTTGTTGGCAATTTTGGAAACTAGACACAAACTTAGCAATATCCCTCTTCATACCACCCCATCAATGAACTTCCCTCAAATCTCTATAAATCTTTGTAGAACCAGGGTGAATAGAGTAGAAAGAATTATGAGTCTCATCAAGAATCCTCTTTCTCAAGTCATCACACAAGGCACACACAACCTATCTTGGTATCTAAGGGCACCATATCCCCCTTGGGAGAAACCTCCACCTTGCCATCCCTTACCAAGGCCTTCAATTCTAACAAGAAAGGGTCAAGATTTTGCTGTGCTTTTACCTCATCAACCAAGGAAGATTTTGATCCATCAACAACCATAATACCACCATTATCAATCTCTTCCACCCTAACCCCCAACCTAGCCAACCGATGAACCTCTCTCGCCACCTCATTTCCCCCATCATCAACATGAGCTAGGATGCCCATAGACACCCTACTCAAAGCGTCGGCCACAATATTAGCTTTACCTAGGTGATAATGCACACTCATATCATAATCCTTAAGAAGCTCTAACCACCTTCGCTGTCTCAGGTTGAGAACTTTTTGAGTGAACACATATTGGAGACTCTTATGATCATAAAACACATCAACATGCACCCTAAACCAATAATGACACCAAATTTTTAAAGCAAAAACTATGGCGACCAATTCAAGATCATGGGTAGGATAATTCTTTTCATGCACTTTGAGTTGCCGAGAGGCATAAGCTATCATCATACCATTTTGCATCAAAACACAACCCAAACCAATTTGTGAGGCATCACAATACACAACAAACCCTTCCAACCCTTCAAGTAGAGACAAGATAGGAGCAAAGACAAGCTTATTCTTCAAGATTTGGAAACTCTTTTCACACTCATCGGTCCACACAAACTTTGCCTTCTATTGGGTCAATGTAGTCATGGGAGAAGAAATAGAAAAGAACCCGTTCACAAACCTCCGATATTAACCCACTAAGCCCAAGAAGCTTCTAATGTCCGATGGAGTCAAAGATCTTGGCCAATTTCTAATCACTTCTGCTTTTAGAATCCACCTTAATGCCATCCCCAAACACCATATGACCTAGAAAGGCAACCTCTTTCAACAAAAATTCACAATTTTCATACTTAGCGTACAACTTCTCTTCCCTCAATTTTTGTACCACCACCCTCAAAAACTCACATGCTCCTCCTCATTATGAGAATAGATCAAAACATCATCAATAAAGACGACCATAAACAAATCAAGATAGGGTTTAAAGACCCTATTCATAAGATTCATGAAGAAAATCGGTGCATTGGTCAACCCAAGAGACATAATCATAAATTCATAATGGCCATACCTAGTCCGGAAGGTCATCTTGGGAATGTCACACTCCCTCACTTTCACTTGGTGATACCCGGACAACAGACCAATCTTAGAGAAGTGACTGCCCCTTGAAGTTGGTCAAATAGATCATCAATACTTGGGAGAGGGTACTTATTCTTTATGGTAACCCTATTAAGTTGCCAGTAGTCAATATACATACTAAGGTAACCATCTTTCTTCTTCACAAATAACACTGGTACACCCCAAGGTGATTGGCTTGGCCTAATAAAACCCTTCTCTAATAAATCCCTCAATTGCTCCTTCAACTCCTTTAACTTCGCTGGGGTCATATGGTAAGGGAGAATAGAAATGGGTTGAGTATCGGGAAGGAGGTCTATAAAATCTTTTTCCCTTTCGAGAGGAACACTAGGAAGATCATTAGGAAAGACATCAAGAAACTCATTTACCACCAGAACCGACTCTAGAGGAAGGACTTTGGACTCAAAATCCCTAACCCTCACAAGATGATAGAGACACCTTTTAGAGATCAACTTTTGGGCTCTAATGCAAGTGATGAACCTACCATTAACCACCACATCATGACTCTCCCACTCAAGGAGGGGTTCATTTGGGAATTGGAATTTGACCCTACAGGTTCTACAATAAATAGAGGCATAATAAGCATGCAACCAATCCATTCCAAGAATAACATCAAAATCCACCATATCCAACTCAACAATATCACAAGGTAATATTTTATGCAAAATGCAAACGGGATAATTTCTATAGGCCTTTCTAGAAATAAAAGATGCATCAATGGGAGTAGACACCTCATAAGACTCACACAACAATTCAGGTTCAGAACCTCTATATCTTTCTTCAAAGCCTCATTCGAAGCCTGTCAGTCTTAAACTTTTTGGCAACAAGGAGTAACAAAAGAAAGAGTGGCACCCGGGTCTATCAATGCATACACTTCAAAATGAAAGACTTTTAACATACCAATGATGACATCGGGCACCTCATCTACCCCTTGCCTTCCTTGAAGAGCATAAGATCGATTGTGCCATGGGGAACCACCTTGTTGAACTCCTCTCCCCAAAGGAACCGCATTTGCACCCCGATCTTGTGGATGAACATCTTTACCCTTGCTCCAATTACGAGGGCAGTCCATTGCCTTATGCCCAACCTCCCACAATTATAATAAGCACTAGTATACCTCAAGCATGGGCCACTATGACCCTTACCACATTTTGGAGACGTAGCATTAGGCACCATACCACCATCACTTTGGGCCATTGGATAGTCATTGGCAAATCTTCTATTAGGAGCATGTGAGGACCCTTGGCCTTGATGAAACCTGCCACCTTTGGGATTTTGAAACCTACCATCAAAATAGGACCTCTTTGCCTCATTACCCTTTCTCTTGCTCAACTCTCCCCTTCCAATTGTTCGACATAAGTCATAAGGCGGTACAAGTCCTTGTCACCTATCAACATGGCGGCACGACATTCTTCATTCACCAAATCGGATACAACCATCACAAATTTTTTCATTTTAGACCTTGGGTCGTCAACTAAGTGTGGAGCATATTTAGAGAGGTTAATTGACCTTGAGGGCATGCTCCCTCACACTCATAGATCGTTGCTTCAAATTCATCAACTCTATCATTTCAGCCTCCCTAAGCTTAAAAGGGAAGAACCGGTTGAGGAAAGCCACCTTAAACTCCTCCTAAAGAATCAGACTATTATTCCCCTTCTCCTCCTTACATTGCGTATACCATATTTGAGTGTCATGCCCAAAGTCCCATTAAGGTGGACGGGCACTCGTTGCCAATAAGGCTCGAGAGAATCAACCTATATCTATGCATTTTCGATACATATTATAAGGGATTTCTACATTTAACATGCCTTTAAGAAAGTAAACAGTAATACAAGCCAAAAGAAAATGCATATGGCTAGACCATTGGGGCGACGATGTCTAAGGTACGAGACATGACCACACTTTAATTTACATAGTCTACAAAGCCTCTAGATAAGGAAAAGTATCTGATAAGGGTCGG
>JAPFFP010000099.1:236346-248216 GCA_026153255.1 Solanum medicagineum
ACACTGGGAAGGTCATTTGGAAAGACATCCAGGAACTCATTTACAACTGGAATCGACTCCATGGGAAGGACTTTAGACTCCACATCCTTAACCCTCACAACATGGTAAAGACACCCCTTAGAGATCAACTTACGAGCTTTAATGCAAGAGATGAATCTAGCCTTGACCACCACGCCATGACTCTCCCACTCAACGATGGGTTCATTTGGGAATTGAAATTTGACCTGCGGGTTCTACAATCAATAGAAGTATAATATGCATGTAACCAATCCCAAGAATAACATCAAAAACAACCATATCCAATTCAACAAGATCACAAGGCAACATTTTATGTAATATGCAAATGGGACAATTTCTATAAACCTTTCTACCAACAATAGATGCACCTATAGGAGTAGACACCTCATATGACTCATCCAACAATTCGGGCTCAAGATGGAACTTTTTGGCAACAAAGGGGGTAACAAAAGAAAGAGTGGCACCCGGATCAATCAAAGCATACACATCAAAATCAAAGACTTTCAACATACCGGTAACGACGTCGGGCACCTCATCAACCCCTTGCCTCCCATGCAAAGCATAAAATCGGTTATGCCTAGGAGCACCATCTTGTCGGCCACCTCTCCCCAATGGGACCGCATTAGCACCTTATGGACGAACCTCATTGCCCTTGTTGCGATTTCGGGGGCAATCCATCACCTTATGCGCAACTTCCCTATAACCATAACATGCATTAGTATCCCTCAACCACGGGTCACTATGACCCCTACCACATTTTGGACATCCACCATTAGGAACCACACCCCTAACACCTTGGGCCCTTGGAAAATCATTGGCAACCCTTTTATTAGATGTATGAGAAGACCCTTTGCCTTGATAGAACTGGCCACCCTGTTGGAACTTACCATCAAAACCGGCCCTTGGCCTCATGACTCCTCCTCTTCCTCAACTTCTCTTCCTCCATCTTCCTCAACTTCTCTTCCTCCATTTGTTTGGCATAGGTCATCAACCGGAACAAATCCATGTCACCAATCAACATAGTGGACCGGCATTCTTCACTCACCAAATCAGAAACGCCTATTACAAATTTGTTCATCCTAGACCTTGGGTCGGCCACCAAGTGGGGAGCATACTTAGAGATTTGAGTAAACTTAAGGGCATACTCCCTCACACTAATAGACCCTTGTCTCAAATTCATAAATTCCACCAATTTAACTTCCCTAAGTTCAAGAAAAAAGAACCGATTAAGGAAAGCCACCTTGAACTCTTCCCAAAGCACCACATAGTTGACTCCCTTCTCTTCCTTCCATTGTGTGAACCATATTTGTGCAACCCCCTTGAGTTGGTAAGCTGCCAATTTCGCCTTTTCCTCCGATCTAACTCATATGATAGCCAATACCTTGTAGACCTCATCAATGAACTCTTAAGGGTCCTCACCTACCTTTGACCCATAGAATTCTGGGGGATTTATTCTCATGAAATCTCTCACCCGAGAAGCCGGTGTAGGAGCATAAGGGGCTTGGGCCCCTTGGTTGGCTTGGTTAGCCACAACTTGTGCAACCAAAGTGAGAGCGTCTCGAAGCTCCCCATTTGTCGGTCGCTCCTCGCGTGTGCGGGGCTCTTTTCCCTCTTGTGTTAAGCATGATATAGCATAGTAAAGAACAATCATTAAGGGAAAATAACCTTACTTCAACTCTATAGCATGACTTAGAACATGAAGAAGGGAAACATTTCCTAAAATGCCTCACAGCCTCCTACTCATAGTTATGGTGCACAACACAACCATGAATAAGACTCCAATCGACGCGGTGTGTTGGACTCCGAGGATCTAACAACCTAGTGCTCTGATACCAAGTTTGTTATGACCCAAGCCTAGGGCCCAGACGTGACACGGTGTATGGAAATCTGAAGGGACCCCAAGAAAGCCTCTTAACATATCCTTACACATCCTTGGTCGCGGAATCAATAAAACACAACAAGAGATAGTAAATTGGGACAACTGGGACTAAGGGAACATTTTTGTATCATAGATATCAAGAACAAGAGAGTTAAGGCTCATAGCATAGATACATAACATGTCCAACAACACCTCTACTACATAGATAAGAGCGGGGACCACGACAAGCAACCGGGCTTACTCTCATAGTCAATACATAAGATAAAAGAAAGATAGTCTTACTACATAGCAAGAGATCATAAGCTACGTCCTCGGAATGGAGGACTCGCCCACAAACTTGAGAGACAATTGTACTAGCCACGTGGAGGAGGAGGATGATCAAGCGGTGCTCCGATTCCTACATGGTGACATCATGTAGGCATAGAGTATACATTAGTACGTTTGAATGTACTAAGTATATAGGATGCAATGCAACAAGTGATAAGCACCATAACAAAATGGATAACATAGGCAATAAATAAGCTTATAGCAATATGGCATGTATGAATGATGTATGAAGTAAAATCATGCTTATATAGATCATAATACAAGTGTAAGGAGTGACCACTCTTAGTGCAATCCAAGGTCTACTACCTCTTTGGAGAGGCACATGAGGTACAAACCCCTTCATAAGGTTGATGGAGTGCAAACCCCCCAACAAGATTGATGGACTACAAACCCCCAATAAGGTTGATGGGTACAAACCTCCAACAAGGTTGCACGGGCCTGCCACCTTCCGAGCAAGGCGATCGAGGTACAAACAGCTCAACAAGGTTACCGGGGCGTACAACCTCCAAGATGAGGCTTGGTCATCTCCAATACTATAGAGATAATATCATATGCATGTATTCCTTTCATCATCATCATATACATACATTTCTTTCATCATCATCATATACATACATTCCATTCACCATCATAAAGTCATTCAACTCATAAGACATGCACTGGACCTTCAATTCCTCAAAAAATCATAATCTGGATAATTTATCAAACACTAGATGGGTGTGTAGTGCTTGTGTAAAATTATGCAAATCAAGAGTGAAATCATGCTAGAAAATTCAATGTAAAACCATTAATAGATACTTGGTAATACCCTCAAGCAATATACATCAAAACACTTCATCAAATATCTCAATAGATCTTGATTTCATAGTCAAAACATGCTAAAACAGTCACAATTTCATAAACCCCAACATAGTGTATAGTGAAATTCATAATAGATAAGACCCATGAATAAATCAACTTTAAATCATGCAGTTTTGGGTAAAAGAGAGTTTGGGTATCATGGGTGAAAGGAACCCTTGAAAGAAACTCACATACCTTAGCTCGGAGAATAGCTTGATGAAGATTGGAGATGGAGACTTGAAGTTTGATTGAGAGCCTTAGAATCTGGATGAGTTTGAGACTTGAATTTAGGAGATGAAATATTTTCTAAGTGTTTGGGAGTGTATTTGGGAATGTCTTGAATGAATGATAGGAGAATGAAATAAGACTAAGTATAGGCATTTTCACGCATGGGGACACTTAGGCCCAAGACCCAAAAGTCTTGGACCGAGATAGAAAACTAGCCACAAAAATACATAGAAGCGTGCCCTTGGCGCATTATGCCAGGGGCGCAGATTGTCTCTGGAAATTGCATTTTGCGATTTTCAAATTTTGCTACGGTTGCTCTTAAATCTGGGTTAGACCCACTTCCCACTCAATTTGACCCCACGAACAAGAATATGAAGTCGTATTTTTGATATCACGCATGGATTTTGAGATATATGAAAATTACGATTTCGGGCACTTTCGAGGCACATTTTCAGGCACTTTTTGGGTCATTTCAGTAGGGCTTCTTCAACAACTTCTTCCTGTCTTATTACACGTCATTTTTCTTGTACTTGAAAAGCACTTAAGATCTTTGCTAGTGTAATTTTGGACAAGTCCTTAGTATTTTCTAAGGTTGTAATAGTAGCCTCAAATTTTTCAGGCACTGTTACAAGGATTTTATCAACAATCCTTGAATTATTTAAAGTGGAACCCAACAATGTAACGTGATTTCCTATGTTAAGAAGTCTATCAGAATACTCCTTTATGGTTTCACTTTCTTTCATCCTTTGCAGTTCAAACTCTCATATCAAATTTAGCACTTACATCCCTCGAATCCTTTCATCTCCTTCATACTCAGCCTTCAGATAATCCCATATCTCTTTTGCTGATTTCAGAGACATGATACGTGTGAAGATGGTGGATGAAACTGCAATAGCATGCCTTTGCCTTTGATTTCATGGTTTTCCTCTCCTTATGGTTTTTAATTTGTGCCATTGTGGGATTAGTCGGCAAGGGAACAATTTCATAATTATCTTCTATAGTCTCCCAGAGATCCAAAGCTTCTAGATATGTTTGTATTCTAATTGCCCAGATTTGATAATTTTCTCCATTGAAAGTTGGTGGTGCCATTGAAGAAAAGTTTGTTTCTCCATCCATGGAATGCACTGAAACAGATTGATGAACACATAGGTCCCTCAAGAATAAATGCGCTGATACGAATTGTTGTTAATTTTGGGTGAGAACCCAAAAAGAACAAAGGAGAACTTGTGAATAATGAAACATAAGAACTACAAAGCAATGAAGAACAAGAAAGAAGAGAAGCTATTCTGGAAAAGTGCATCTTTTATTGTGAAAAAGGACACATATATAATGAAAGACCTACCTTCATGGACCTAAAAATCAACAACACATCTGTTGAGAATAAACAAACACCTAAAGACTAGGTAAAGAAGTTTTCTGAAAAAAACTAATTTAATTTACTACAGTAAATAAATAAAAGATTGCATTCCTAAAACATAGCAACTTACAGAAGGGATAACTATAAAGTCAAGTATTGAAGTATGGGAAACCATGATGCATCTCTATAGAATTCACGGGAACTTCAAGATTGAGGGTCGTTGTGTTGAGATTGTTGAGCTCCTAGATCCATCTTATTTGAATGAACAGTCAAAGGCAGCTTTTTTGGCCATAAAAGCATTAGATGTCGCTAGAGAGAAAGAGAAGAAGAAATCTGCTCAAAGTCTTCTTGAGGCTAAGAGCAAAGTTCATGAATATCATGTGGGAAATAGTCATATCTTGATGAGCAACCAAGTCTTTTGGCTCATCGAGAAAGATAAAGTGTCAATATGCATAAGTTGTCCAGAAAGAATACAAAGGTGAGCACAATAGTAGATTCAGGAGTCATTTTTCTAAGGATTGTAAAGGATGGGCAGCCAAGTCTTTTGACACATGAGAAACGTAAAGATCTTCTACACTCTGTTCAACACGGAATAAGACCAAACGAAGAAAACCCAACTTCTCAAACCAGATTAGCTGGTCTAGTAGTAATTGTCTAGGACGATTGTCCATGAAGTAAAGTTGTTTCTAAGTCTTAAGTTGCTAATTTTCACATTCTGAAGTATAGAGATTAACAGGATAGGATCCTGAGGATTCAAAAAAATTTCATTTGAGGTACGTTCTTTTTATGGAACATAATATAAGTAACATGTTCTCTTTTTATTTTTTTGCGAAATGACCTGAATGACCCTTATACTTAACTCTATTTGTAAGGTGAACCCCTGTACTTACAACTTTACCAATTAAACCCCTAACTCACTAAAACACAATATTTTTAAGCCTCTCTGACCATTGACTGAGCTTATGTGACACTCAAATAGCTGAGTTGGACAAGTGCGTGATTACATGCATTTTGAAGCAAGTGATGCAACATTTTTAATGAATAAATCTCAAAATTATTAGATAAAACAATAATAATAACTTTTTTATTTTTTGAAAGAAAAAACATCTCACATCCTCCTCCTTCATTAGACCGCCCCCCATCCCCCTTTCCCTTCTCTTTTTTTTTCTGCAATCCGAACCATGCCCCAACCACCACACTCCTTCTCTCTTCTTCTTCAACTCATTCACCCATTCATTCATCACACCTTTTATTTCATTCCTCACTTTATCCTACTTTCTTCTTTTGGGGCACTTCACCATTAGAATCATAAAAAAGATTAACAAATTTTTTTGCTAGAAAATGTATCTATTTATCATTTTATAAACTTAAAGTTTCAAAATCTATTGTTTGAATTTGCCTATAAACATATTTTTTGCCAACTTGAAGTTTCCTTAATATCTCCTTTTACCAAATCAAAATAAATAGAATCTTCCTTTAAAGTCTATGCAAGGGCTTAGCTTAATAAATTTTTGTGATTGATAGTCTTGGGTGTGAAAGAAGATGAAAAATGATGTAAGTAGGTGATTTTTTATTTTTGGGTGAGGAGTGGGGGCTATAAACAAAGAAGATGAAGGGAGGAAGTGGGGAAAATGTATGTACAATAAGAGAGAAAATGGCACTTTCTTTCTTTTTCTTTTGAATATTGTTTAGTTTTTAATATTAAAATTTTTATGTATTTAAAAAAATAATACTAATAACTGATGTGTCATTAAAAATGATATGGAATCCTATGTGGCAAGCGAGTGTGCTACACACAGACTGAAAATGGGTATAAAATATTGTGTTTTAGTAATTTAGAAGTTCAATTAGCAAAGTCCTAAGTACAAGTGTTCACCTTACAAACGAAATCAAGTACAAGAGTCTCTCAGATCATCCCGACTCTTTTTTTTCTTTTTTTTTTTTATAACAAGGAAAACCCTCGGCCACTACCCTTTGGGTGCGCATAGGGTAAAACCCCCGCTCATGTTAATAGCTCGCAATATAAGTAACATGGTTGTTTGGCTGTTGTAAAGAAATAAGGTTTGGGGTGCTTTCAAATTTCATGGTCTAATGCAGATTTTTATAATATAGTAAAATTTTCTAGGAAAAATGGAAAATTCTCATGGCTAATTGGTCCTTGATGTTTCATCAGCAGAGACCAGAAACTGCCATTGCATTTGCAGTTCAAACTGCTTTCACACATATGTCATTTATAAACATCCTCTGCAGCACAAATAATACTGAACACCAAAGAAATTGTCATTTTTACTGTACACGTGAAAATACCTAAAGCATTCCTTACAGACACAGCAATAAAACATCCATCACTGCCAGTAAAGCAGCTAATCACCTGGATCATCAAATCAGTCAGCTATACACAATGACTTATTCTGTACAGCATCATATTATTATGTTCTGTGATTTAACAATAATCCAGGAATCAGTGATAGCAATTCACCTGCCCCTATCACCACATCTCACCCCAAGAGAAGATCTACAGCAAACAACATGCAAGCTCTTGAGCAAGTGGTCAGATCACACCATGAAAAAGCTAAAGCACCACTTAGTATTGTAGCCTAAAAGAAATATATCTTTACTAAAACCAAACACAGTTTTAGTGGACACGCAAATCAGTTTATCAGTTGTTTTAATGTTATTTCTAAGTAAATATAAATCCTGTGGCAATTCAGCTCCCAGGAGTAACAGCGCTACGGGGAAAAGGTTTACAAAATGAAAGATTCGCACACATCATAACAACCACAATTGATGCATCTGACAATGGAAAGGACATTTAGAAGTCAAATTTATTAGCTAATCTGTGTTGACGAACAACTAGAAGTCAGAAGGCATGGGCTGCACGATCGTAAAATGCTCTGGAACAGTAATCAACTTGCTGCTTTAAATTTGTGGAGACAACTCATGGTTATTCCTGGATCATAATGAGGCAATCGATTCTTATAGGCTTTAGGCCACTAAAATGCACTTTCATGAGCCAACTCCCAAGATGGACAGCACTAGCTTATCTTGTATGCAAACGATCAACATTATATTACAGATGGTCTCCTGCGAACAAAAGTTTGAGACGCCATGAGTGTTACTTGAAGTTGCTCAGATACTGTAAACCCCCGAGCTTCCATCAATTTATGGAACTTTTTAGCATCTTGTACAAATCCACCAGCTACAAGTGACCGTATAATCCTCTCGAAATCTTCTGGTCCCAACTGCTCTTGTTTTGCCTCCAAAACTCCTAGAGCTTGAAGAGCCTTTTTCTCATCATTAGCTCTTGCATACATGTCACAGAGGCTAATATGAACCTTAAATGGAGGAGCCTCACCCTGCTCAGCAATTTTATCCAAGAGCTGTTCAGCTTCATCAACTAGTTGCATTTTACCCATCCAATCCACCAAAACCGAATAAGTAGCCACCCCAGGCTCAAAGCCATCTTTCTCAAGCTCCATTAAAAGATTTAAGGCTTCATCCAGCAGGTTCTTCTTCTCATAAGCTGCTATCAGGCTGGCAGTACATCTATCATCTGGCTTGTGTCCAAGTTTAATCATGTAATCAAAATTCTGCCTTGCCTGATCAGGGTCACCAGCTTTTCCAAATGCCTCAACAAGTAACGTACATGACTCATAAGTGGGCTGAAATCCTGAAAACTGCATTGTAGTTGCTATTCTTTGGGCTCCATTAGCATCACCATGCTGAGAAAATGATTTTAGGAGGGCCATATAGATCTTCTTAGATGGTTTGCTGTCTCTTAATTCCATTTCCTTCATCAACGATTCACCTTTCCTTGGGTCGCCAGCATTTACATAGGCAAGGATCATGGAATTGTAAACCTCCATGTTTGGTAGGAATCCTTGAGCTTTCAAGCTCTCAAATGCAGCTTTTGCTCGATCCAGATCACCTATTTTGCTGTACATGTGAACCACGGTTGTTGATGTGAGAATATCAGGTAAAATTCCATTTGCACTCATCTTTTTTATAATTCTTTCAGCATCTTCTAGCCGGTTATCTCTAGCATGGGCATCAATGAGTTTTGAATAGTCACGTATGTTTGTTTGGAAGGACTCTTCACCAAGCACATGTTCTGCAATCTAACATGTTCACTAAAAGTCAGAGTAAGCTATTACCTAACAACTTCTTAAAATTCATATTTTCTTTTACAGGTAGAAGCTTAACTTCAGATTTGTCACAACATTTATTTACTGAACAAAACAGTTGATGAAGGATTTCTATATGGGAAAAAGTTATAATTTCACTAACCTTTTTTTTATAAGCATTTCACTAACCATTCTAACTCTGTTTAAATGGTGAAAGGGAGACAAGAGAAACATTTGGATTGAAGCACTACGCCAGTGCATCGGATGGCATGTCTACAGATACTTCTTAGCTCAAGATAATATGTCCAACATGTAACTAAAACTACCATTTCAAGAAAAGTAAAGAAAATTACTAATTTGTCCAATATGTGAAGATAACAGTCCAAAGAAGATTAGAGGAAACATGATTTGCTAGCACAGTTGACAATGGAATGAATGAAAGTTAAAAAGCAATAATAATTCTAAATCATGCTAATAAGAAAACACTTAAAGTGGAGAAGGAATTACCTTCAAATATAGACTAGGATTCCGGTTCTTCAATCCATCAAGTAAATTTGTCCAGTCTACCCTGCTAGGTTGGAGAAGTTGTGCCCATTCTGCTAAAAGTGGAGAATAATCATCTTCCTCGTGCAAAGAAAGTATTTTGTCAGTAATAATTTTGCACTTGCCATCAATATGTTTTGGTTCTTGTGGCGATATGATTTTCTCAGCCTCATGAATCTTATCAGCCACTTGAGACCATTTTGAATCGGACAAATCAAGTCCATAAATCTTGTAGTTAATTTTCCCACGCCTTTTTGGAAGAGACACAAGTTTAGGGTCCTCAGCGGGACTGTCCTGCTCCACGGCCCCAATACCATATGAAGTCCCTTGTTCTTGAGCTTTTTCTTCGTCTTCCTTAAATCGTTCAAGCCTCTGATAAAACTCACTCTCTTCCATCTTCTCACGTGCCCATTTGAACCTATACTCCCTAAGCATGTCTCCACGTAAACCCACTTCACCAGCAAATCTATACATCTCCTTAACTTCCTCAGCTTGAAGAAAATTCTTCATTTTCTCCTTCCTTTTAGCTTTCTCCATATCTTCCAATACCACATTGCTCACCTCCCACACAGCCTTCCACAAATCCTCACTAAAATCACCTTCCCCAGAAGGTGAGGACGACCCCCCAACAATCTGATCGAAACCACCCTTTTCCAGCTCCGAAACAACCTTCCCAACAATAACCAACAGCATCCCATCAATTGCTTTCTTCTCAAAATCTGGATATGCTTCCATGAGCTTTCCACGCATTATCCAAACAAATCTTGACAAGAAGTCATTCATTGTGGCGTCATCCTCTTCTGAATTACTTACCATTTCTTCAGCTAAGTCTGTGTGAATGAATCTTTTGCCACCCCAAACCAAACATTCATTTTTTGCAATTGCCGTGTTGTGAATGTGGAAAAATCCGCATTTCTTGGACGGCGCAACGGAGGATGCAGCAATTGGAGGTTTCGGTTTTGGATGAAAATGAGATACAATTTTCCTACCTTTGAGTTTTGACAATTTTTCCAATGTTTTGCTCATTAGCTGCTGCATTTTTAGATCTCACAAACCAAAGAGTATTAGGGTTTATCAAGTGCAACTCTTTATTAAACCTTTGTTCGCCCAACTTGTTTCTTTTCTTTTTCAACAAAATGTATATTTCTCATTTATTCATTTTAAAAAAAAAAAAGTTCGTCTAGGTCCTAAATAGTGGCCACTGGCCAACATTAAATAGTAACTATTTTTTAAATATTAAACAAATATTTATAGGAAATGATAAATTTGATTTAAAATGAATCTTCAAATAAATATTTTTTATGTCCACATAATATATTTTGTGACAATATAAATATACATATAATACACATATGTGTAAGATGGATTCACACTGTTGTAACTTAATTATCCATGTAAAATGATTGGTGTAGAAACTATATACGTGGCAATGGGATCCATTAAAGATCATGTATACACAAGTATAAATACTCCTTTTCTTGTAACAAAATGTATAGAGTAAAAAGAAGAAAAAGTGAGAATAAGATATACTACATCTTCTCTTTATATTCCTTCATAGTTTTTATATTGTCATTATTTCACAATAAAATCATAATTTTGTGCGATAAAGTTTTTAATGAATGAAAAAGAATTCAATCAATATTTCCAAGGATCTTTATATTTTGAGAGAAGTACTAAAAATACTCACGAACTTGGCACGAATTATTAGTTTTGTTCCTAAATTACTGATAGACATAAAAGCACCTCTCAACTTGGCAAACTTAGCTTAAATACATCCTCGAAATTATTAGTTTCGTCTTTAAACTATTGATAAGTTTAAAAACATCTCCCAACTTGGCGAACTGGACTTAGATACACCCCTCGCATGCCACATGACATAACAAGTGAGTACAATTTATTTAAAACGCATAAAAGGTTAAAAGAAAAAACCACCCCAGCCTGAATTTTTCTTTTTTTAAAAAAAATAAAATAAAAATTTTCTTCAATTTTTAATTATCAACTACTAGATTACCCTTCTTCTTCCCATTTAACATTTATTCCATTAATGGTGACCTCAAAGCAAGATCTATTTTCTTCTCTCTCATTTTTTATTACTTGATTCTCTTTCTTTTTCTATTTTGTTTATGACTATTTTTTTTATCAATGTAGACTTCGGCAACATTAAGATTTTCATATTCAGATGATAATCTCGTAAGAAGATTTTCGGATTGTAAAAATATGGCAGCACATGAAACTCTACAAAAATTCAAATTAAAATTTAATAAGTTACAGAAACATCAAGTTGAAGGGTGTTTTTGAACCTATCAATAATTTAGGGACGAAAATAATAAGTCGTGCCAAGTTCAAGGGTGTATTTAAGGTTACTTTGCCAAGTTGACGGGTGTTTTTAAGCCTATCAATAGTTTAGGAACGAAACTAATAATTCGTGTCAAGTTCGAGGGTATATTTAAGCTTAGTTTGCCAAGTTGATGGGTGTTTTTACGCCTATCAATAGTTTAGGGACGAAACGAATAATTTGTGCCAAGTTCGAGGGTGATTTTAGTACTTCTCTCTT
>JAPFFP010000099.1:248316-273216 GCA_026153255.1 Solanum medicagineum
ACCTGGAGCTTGGTAACAACAGCTGAATATCCTGTACTCCTACTGGGGAGATCTACTAGCACCTGTACCTGCAGCATGAAATATAGGTCCCCCATAAGGGATGTCAGTACGAGATAATATACTGAGTATGCAAGGCAGGATATACTATATGTAAAGTAATAACTCAAATGAAACCATGCACCGGTGTAAGTTTGTGGACCATCTTTGGTTATACTGTGGAATCATGTACTTTATATTCTTTATATTACTTTACCTTTACGCCCTCTAATTGTATTTCCCAACACACATTCACATGTACACTTCATGAACAGCCTGTTTTAATGCCAAACAGTCCTACAATAGCCCACAAAGAATGATGCATAACAATTCCATACAATCTAAAAATGGATAGCATAATATTACCTTCCTTCGCTACATTTCGACGTTGACAATTCCAAACCTATTCCAACTCTAACCAAACTGTTCAATCAACATTTACACACACAAACAGACCTAAAACAGTCTTATAACAACACTTAAGAAGTTATGAAGGATGTGAGCTATTAGCCTTACATACAACAGCCCACAAGTTCCAATCAACATGACGCTTAAGATAACACGGTAAAACGCGCTTGTTAAATGAAATCAAAAACAGGGCAGCAACCTTAGGGTGACGTTTATAACTCAAACCATGTTAAGAACACCAATTTCTCTTCATAATACAACTCACAAACCATAGAGAAGTCACTAAAACAAAAGGGAAAAATGTAGCGATTCTCAAAACAAAATCTGCCCAGAATTTCCAGCATAAACATACTAGCATATACTTCTTGTTTTTCATAAGAAAACCATACTAAACACATGTGTAAACTTACTTACCACTATCTTCAAGGTATAGACCTTGTATAAGAACCCTAGCAGGGTTGTTTAGCTACTTTACAAGGTGAAGAAAAGTTGAGAGAACTTTGAAGACAAATCTTTTTTTTTTTTTGTGAGTTCAAGTGAACAATGACTTGTGGAGCTGCTTTGGAGCCCTTTATAAAGCGCTATTATGCTGAACTTCTATTGACATTTTGACCATCTTATGTCAATAAACCATCTTATACCACACATTATCAAGTTGCTTACCCACCAGCTTGGCCCTCAAACTTGGGCCTAAATGGGACTAAAGTGGATGGGCTTGGCTGCCTATTTTCAGCTTTCTTCTTCACTTAGTTAGGCCCAATTTGTTGAGTGTGGTGTGGTGTCTTTGAGCCAATTTTATTATACTTCTTATTATGAAAATGTACCCCTTTTATGATGCCAAAACATGGGCCAAAGTTACATCCTTAACACGGACTTCATTCATAATCGAACTTGGACAAATTCAACATCGAGCCTCATCTCCGTTTAGCTAGCAAATTTAAGCTAAGAAAGTAGGTGACGCACCTGCTAGCTTCTAACTCCTAAAAGCACCTCAATTCTCTTACTTCATTTAAGGTCGTAACCTCCTTAATTTGACACGAAACATATACACCCTCGACCCTCTTAAGCGTTAGACGCAAATATAGCCCATTAACACGAGATTCAAGCACTTTTAAAATTTAGCGTCAATTTGTCAAAACCACGTCATGTTTCATTTGCATTGTGCCAATATTGTAAGGTGTGGAGTGTTACACCTAAGGGCACCATCTCCCCCTTGGGAAAAAACCCTCTACTTTTCCCTATTTCACCAGGGCCTTCAATTCCAGCAAGGAGGAGTCAAGATCCTGTTTTGCTATTACCTCATCAACCAAAGAAGACTTAGACCCATCAACAACCACAACACCATCATTACCAACCACTTCCAACCTAACCCCCAATCTAGCCAATTGATGCACCTCCCTAGCCATCTCCTTATCACCACCATCAACATGGGCTAGGCTGCCCATAGACACCCTACTCAAAACATCCACCACCACATTTGCTTTACCCGGATGATAGTGCACACTCATGTCATAGTCTTTGAGAAGTTCTAACCATCCCCTTTGCCTCAAGTTGAGATCTTTTTGAGTGAAGACATATCAGAGGCTTTTGTGATCGGTGAACACATCCATATGCACCCCATACATTAATGGCGCCAAATCTGTAATGCAAACACCACAGCGGCTAATTCAAGGTCATGGGTAGGGTAATTCCTTTCATGCACTTTGAGTTGCCTAAAGGCATAGGCTATGACCTTACCATTTTACATGAGAACACAACCCAACCCAACTTTAGATGAATCACAATACATAGCAAAACCCTAAAGCCCATCTGGTAGTGATAATATAGGAGCGGACACATGTCTATTCTATAATGTTTGGAAGCATCTCTCACATTCATCGGTTCACACAAACTTAACCTTCTTTTGAGTCAACTTTGTCATAGGGGAAGCAATGGAGGAGAACCCATTCATGAACCTTCTATAGTAACCCGCAAGGCCTAGGAAACTCCTAATATCCTATAGGTTCAATGGTTTAGGTCAATTTCTAATCACATCGGTTTTCTTAGGATCCACTTTTATACCATCCCCTGACACCACATGACCCAAGAATGAAACCTCCTTCGACCAAAATTCACACTTGTCATATTTAGCATAAAATTTCTCCTCCCTCAATCTTTGCAACAACACCCTCAAATGACCATATGCTCCTCCCTACTATGTGAATAGATCAAAATATCATCAATGAAGACCATAACAAAGGAATCAAGGTAGGATTTGAAGACCCTATTCATTAGGTCTGTGAAGATAGCCGGTGCATTGGTCAACCCAAACGACATCACAACAAACTCATAATGCTCATATCTAGTTCAGAAAGCTGTCTTGGGAATGTCATACTCTCTCACCCTCACTTGATGGTACGAAGACGAAAGATCAATCTTAGAGAAAAAGTTAACCCTTTGCAATTGGTCAAACAAGTCATTAATTCTTGGAAGAGGATATCTATTCTTTATAGTGGCCCCATTGAGTTGCCGGTAGTCAATACACATTCTAAGTAACCCATCCTTGTTCTTTTCAAACAACACTGGCATGCCCCAAGGTGATTGACTAGGCCTAATAAATCCCTTCTCCAATAAACCATTCAACTGCTCTTTTAACTCCTTCAACTCCGCTTGGGCCATACAGTAAGGGGGAATAGAGATAGTTTGAGTATTGGGAAGGAGATCTATGCCAAAATCAATCTCCCTATCGGGAGGGACACTGGGAAGGTCATTTGAGAAGACATCAAGAAGCTCATTTACAATCGGAACCGACTCAATGGAAGGGACTTTGGACTCCACATCCTTAACCCTCACAAGATGGTAAAGACACCCCCTTAGAGATCAAATTACGGGCTTTAATGCATGAAATGAATCTACCCTTGAACACCACATCTTGACTTTCCCACTCAAGGACGGGTTCATTAGGAAATTGAAACTTAACCCTACGGGTTCTACAATCAATAGAAGCATAGTAGGCATGCAACCAATCCATCCCAAGAATAACATTAAAATCTACCATGTCTTATTCAATAAGATCACAAGGAAACAACTTATACAAAATGCAAATAGGACAACTTCTATAAACTTTCCTAGCAACAATAGAGGCACAAATCGAAGTAGACACTTCATATGAATCATGCAACAACTTGGAGTCAACATGGAACTTTTTAGCAATAAAAGGGGGTAACAAAGGAAAGAGTGGCACCCGAATCAATAAAAGCATACACATCAAAGTCAAAGATTTTCAACATATCGTTAACAACATCGGG
This sequence comes from Solanum medicagineum, assembly GCA_026153255.1. Taxonomy (NCBI): domain Eukaryota; kingdom Viridiplantae; phylum Streptophyta; class Magnoliopsida; order Solanales; family Solanaceae; genus Solanum; species Solanum medicagineum. The sequence goes on from JAPFFP010000099.1 coordinate 252,048, forward strand.
AATCTCACCAACCTCTTGCTTCCCATGTAGAGCATAAAATCGATTGTGCCTTGGGGCACCACCTTGAGGACCACCTCTACCCAATGGAACCACATTTGCACCCCGGACCTTGCCATGGTTCCTTGGACAATCTATCTTCTAGTGACCAAGCTCCCCGTAACCAAAGTGTGCATTAGAACCCTTCAAGCAAGGGTCGTTATGACTCTTCGCACATCTAGGGTACACATCCATAGGAGCCACACGACCAACACCTCGAGGCCTAGGGAAGTCATTGGCAAACCCCGTATTAGTTGCAGGAGAAGGCCCTTGGCCTTGATGAGATCTAATACTTTTTTGGAACTTACCCTCAAAAAAGGCCCTCTTGGCCTCATTCCCCCTTCTCTTCCTTAATTTCTCCTCCTCTATTTGCTCGGCATAGGTCATCAACCAAGATAAGTCCTATGTCACTAATTATCAAGGCGGGCTGGCATTCTTCACTTACCAAGTCGGAGACCCCCATCACAAACTTGTTCGTCCTAAATCTAGGATCGGCCACCAAATGAGGAGCATACTTTGATTAAGCTTGAGGACATACTCCCTCACACTCACAGAACCTTGTTTCAAATTCATAAACTCCACCAACTTAGCTTTTCTAAGCTCAAGAGGGAAAAACTGACTAAGTAAGGCCAATTTGAACTCCTCCCAAAGCACCACATTAGCAATCCCCTTCTCACCCTTCCATTGATCATACTATATTTGAGCTACCCGTTTGAGTTGGTACGCCGCTAACTCCACCTTTTCATTCGGCCCAACACCCATGATATTCAAGATATTGTAGACTTAATCAATGAACTCTTTTGGGTCTTCATCCACCTTTGACCCATAGAACACCGGAGGATTCATCCGTGTGAAGTATCTTACCCTAGCTCTCGAGGCAGTAGCATAAGCGGCCGCTTGATTGACTTGATTGACCACAACTTGGGAAAGCATCGTGAGAGCATGCCAGAGCTCACCATTGTTAGGTTTCTCCTCAGGAGTTTGGGCCCTTCGTCCTCAAGTGTTTGGCATGATCTAGCATACCAAAGAACAATCATTAGGGGAAAAATTACCACAAATCTATAGCATGAATTAGAAAATAAAGAAGGGAAACATTTCCTAAAACTCCTCATAGCCTCCTATTCATAGTCATGGCGGGCTTCACAACCATGAATAGCACTCTAATCGACGTGGTGTGTTGGACTCCGGGGATCCATCAACCTAGTGCTCTAATACCAAGTTTGTCATGATCCAAACCTAGGTCCTAGGCATGACATGATGCAAGACGAACCCGAAGGGACCCTAAGCAAGCCTCTTAGAACATCATTACACATCGTTAGTCACGGAAGCAATAAATCAAGCATCAAGAGATAATAAAGTAGGAACATCGGGGCTAAGGGAAAGCACTTTCATACCATAGACATCAAGAACAATAGAGTCAAGGCTCTCAACATAGATACATAACATGTCCAACAAACACTTTTACTACATAGATAAGAGCGGGGGCCAAGACAATCTAACCGAACTCACCCTCATAGTCAAAATAGACAATAAAGAAGAATGTCTCAATACATAATAAGAGCAACATAGACTAAAGTCCCCGAAGTAGAGGACTCACCAATTAGCTTGAGTAGCATCAAACTAGCCACGTGTAGGAGGACGATCAACTTGGGCATCAGTTCCTACATGGTGACATCATGTAGGTATAGAGTATGCGTTAGTACGTTTAAATGTTCTAAGTACGTAGGATGCAATGCAATAAGAGATAGATGTCATAATCAAAATGCATAATAATGGGAAATAGACATCATATAACAATATGACATCTATGATCAATTCTCAAGTAAAACATGCTTAAATAACTCATGCTCATATAGGACATCATATGTGTATATAGACCAAGTTAGATTTCCAAGGTACAACCCTTTGGTAGGTTAGTGATGATGTCTCCCCATCACTCAGGTGGTGAAGACCTTCACTCGATTGGTGATAATGCCACCCCATCACCTAGGTGAATTACTAACCCTTCACTCAGTTGGTGATAATACCGCCCCATCACCTAGGTGGAGAAGTATTAACCTTTCCCTCAGTTGATTAGTACAAACCCCCTTCTCGGTTATCCGAATTCTTCCAGATTGGGCATGGCCTTATGCAACACTTTATATAGAGTATATTATATACATAAGTTCATTTTATCATCATATAGTCAGTCATATCATATCTCATGCTTTGAACCTTCAACTCCTCAAGAAACCACATTCTGACATTTTATCAAACACTTAGAGGGTATGTAATGCAAGTATAAAACCATGAAATATAGAGATGAAATCATGCAAGAAAATCCATTGAAAAATCATCAATCAACACCTTGCAACACCCTCAAGCAATATACATCAAAACCCCTTCTCAAATCTTATAATAGATCAAAGATTTATAGCTCAAAACATAACAAAATAGTCACAATTTTACATAGCTTTAACATAGTGCAGTGAACTCATAATAATCAAGACCCACTCGTAAATAAACTTTAAATCATGCAATTTGAGTAAGAGGAGACTTGGGTATCATGGGTGAAAGGAACCCATAAACGAAACACATATACCTTAACTTAGAGATGAACTTGGTGAAGATTGGACATGGAGACTTTAAACTTGAAGAAGAGCCTTGAAAACTTTAGCTTAGAATAAGGGTTTGGGACTTGAAATTGGAGAGTGAAAATATGGCTAAGTGTTTGAGTGAGTATTGAGAAATGTTTTGGGTAATATAAGGGTGAAATTTGGCTAAGTATAGGTAAAAACATTTTTGGGAACACTTAGGCCCAAGACTTAGAAGTCTTAGATTGAACTAAAAAAAACAGTCCAAAATAAGCAGAGGCGCGTCGTGGAGGCGACGTGAAAACCTCACTGGAAATTGCACCATGGGATGTTCAAATTTTGACATGGTTGCTCCAAAATCAGGGTTAGACCTTTTTATCCCTAATTTTGACCCTCTGAACGAGAATATGATGTCAGATTTTCGAAATAACAAACAGATTTTGAGATATATAAAATTTAAAATTTTGTGCATTTTCGAGGCACGTTTTCAGACACTTTTTAGGGTCGTTTCAGAAGCTGAAAAAGATGAACTTTTGAAGTTGATGGAAACTGAATCGAAATCAAATGCTAAGATAAAAGGTAAAATCAATGAAAATGAACTAATTTTAGAAAAGAAACTAAAAGGAGACTGAGTTGAAGTTGATGCTAGCTTTAGAGAGGAATGCTGTGATTGAGAAGGACATGCTAAAGGTCAAGGAGGACCTAAACAAGTCCTTGAAATGGACTACCTATTCAAAGCTATTGTTGATATGTCCAACAACTCAGTCATGAAAAATAGGTCTAGGCTATGTCAACCCCTATAATCCTCACAGTAAGTATGTTTCTATTGCTGACAACTTGTTATGTCTACATTGTGGTAGAAATGATCATCTGAAGGACGGCTGTGAAGTTCTTAAAAGAACTTTGATAAGGCAGTAGTTTGATTACTCAGAAAGAAAAGGTGTGAATGAGGGACCAGGTCCCAAGTCAAAATTGAGTAACAGTCCTTTGCCTAGTTGGACCAAGAAACTTTTGATTAGGCCTTTGTCTCATTATTAGAACTCAGACTGAAGTGGGTTCCCAAAACTATAGGAACAGTCAGAAGGAAGCAATCAGTGCTGGTATATGGATAGTTTATGCTCAAAGCACATGACTGGAAGGACAAAAACTTCCTCTCCTTGAAAGAAGTTGAAGGTGGGAGTGTTTTATTTGGTGATGGTAGAAAGGATACATCATGGGTATAGGCAATATTGGTAAGCATTTTACGAATGCCATTGAAGATGTGTTCTATGTTCAAGACTCGAAGTACAGTCTTCTCAGTGTTTCTTAACTTGTGACAAAGGGAATGAGGTAAAATTCCTATCAGAAAAGTGCTTGGTAACCAACTTGTCTACTAAGGAAGTGATCCTCACAGCAAAAAGATTTAGAAATATGTATGTGTCTGATCTTAGAACTACTAAAGAAGAAAATCTTACTTGTCTAAAAGTCCAAGATGATTCGAGTGACTTGTGGCATAGAAGACGTGGTCATGTTAGCCCCTCTCTGCTAAACAAACTAGCTTCCAAGTACTTGGTTCCTAGTCTACCTAAGATGAATTTTAGCAATATCAAAGTGTGTGCAGCGTGTGCTAAAGGGAAGCAGTTGAGGAGCTCCTTCAAATCCAAAAATGAGGTAAGTATCACCAGACCTATTGAGCTTATTCATGTTGATTTTTATGGTCCTATGAAGGTTCAGAGTCATGGTGGGAAGAGACACATTATAGGGGTAGTTGATGACTACTCAAGATGCACTTGGGTAAGGTTCCTGAAATCCAAAGCTGAAGTTGCTGAATTTATGATCACTCTCATCAAGAAAGTTCAGAATCAGTTTGGAAGTAAAGTTGGAGGGATCAGGTCTGATCATGGTACTGAATTCGAGGATTCAAGGATGGATAGTTTTCTTTGCAGAGGAAGGAATCCATCACAAATTTTCAGCTTCTAGAACTCCATAGCAAAATGGAGTTGTGGAGAGGAAAAATAGAACTCTGGTGGAAATTGGAAGGACAATAATGATTAAATCTGGAATGGCAAAGAGTTTTTAGGCTGAAGCTATCAACACTGCTTGTTATGTGACAAACAGATGTCTGATCAGGTCTCTTAAGAATAAGACTTCCTATGAACTTTTGTTTGGTAGGAAACCTGGTATCAATCATCTCAGAGTCTTTGGTTGCAAATGCTTTGTGCTCATAAATGGCAAGGAGGATGTTGGAAAGTTTGATTCAAAGAGTAATGAGGGTATTTTTGTTGGATAATCTACCAACAACAAGTCTTATAATGTATTTAACAAAAGAACACTTTGTATTGAAGAAAGTATACATGTCATCTTTGATAAATCTGGAGACATGAAAAATCTTGGTGATAGAGATGACTCAAACCTAGAAGAGCTACTCCAACTTCAAAATGACAACTTGATTAATGACCCATTAACTGATGTTGTTCTACAAAACGATGATATGGTTGGTAATAGTGATGCTGATGGAGAATTTCTAGAGGGACCTGGTGCTTCTTCAAGAGACCCTGAGGTAGATGATGTTGAGTATGATCCAATGTTGGACACTGCTCAACCAGAAGATGGTGATGATCCTAGTGCAACAAGGAGTCAGAGTCAGTTTGCAATGAGGACCTCCAAATTGGAACATCAATCCTCTCATCCTATGGATAATCTAGTCTCTCCTTTGAACTCTGGGATCCAATCCAGGTCTAAGACTAGAAATTTGATATCTTGTGTTGCATTTCCATCCTCCATTGAATTGAAAATTTTCAAAGAAGCTCTCAAAAATATATATTGGGTAAACTCCATGCAGGAAGAGCTGCTCTAATTTGAGAGAAGCAAGGTATGGCATTTGGTTCCTAGACCATCTGATAGAATTGTGATTGGGACCATATGGGTGTTCAGGAATAAGTTGGATAAAAATGGTACAATCACAAGAAACAAGTCTAGATTGGTCGTGCAAGGTTTCAACCAGGAGGAAGGCATTGACTATGACGAGACTTTTGCTCCAGCTGCCAGAATAGAGGCTATCAAAATTCTAATTGCTTTTGCTACTTACATGGAGTTCAAATTGTTCCAGATGGATGTAAATAGTGTATTTCCAAATGGCTACCTTAAGGAGGAGGTATTTGTGAATCAACCACTTAGATTTGAGAATGTTGAATTCCCAAATCACGTTGTGAAACTAGACAAGGCACTATATGGCCTAAAACAGGCTCCAAGGGCCTGGTATGAAAGATTGGTTAGTTTCTTACTTAGTCATTGATACAAAAGAGGCAAAATTGATAACACACTATTTTTGAAGACCAGAGGAAAGAATCTACTAATTGTGCAAGTGTATGTTGATGATATCATATTTGGTACAACCACAAACTCCCCCTGTCAAGAATTTGGGGACCTGGTGTGCAACGAGTTCGAAATGAGTATGATGGGTGACCTTAGCTTCTTTCTTGGGCTACAGATCAAACAAACTCCCAGTGATACTTTCATAAGTTAAGAAAAGTAAATCGGGGACCTACTGAAGAAGTATCAACTAATGGATGCAAAGGCAATTGACACCCCTATGGGTTCCAATTCTAAGTTGGATGCTGACGAATCTGGGACCATGGTGATACAACAATGTATAGAGGGATTATTTGGTCACTGTTGTATTTGACTACCAGTAGACCAGGCATAGTCTTTAGTGTTAGCATGTGTGCTCAGTTCCAATCCTAGCTAAAGAAATCCCACTTGAACGCTGCAAAAAGGATGCTTAGATATCTCAAGTGCTTTAAATGCTTAGCCTTGTATTACCCTACTAGAGACTGTTTTGATCTTATAAGGTATGCTAATGTTGATTTTGTTGGGTACTTGGTTGACCATAAAGGTATTTCTGGAATGGCTCATGTTTTGGGTTCTTCACTGATTTCCTGGGGCACCAAGAAGCAAAACTCAGTTGCATTGTCCACTGTTGAGGCTTAGTACATAGTTGTTGCAGCTTGCTATTCACAATTATTGTGGATCAAACAACGACTTGAAGATTTTGGAGTGTTGATAGATACAATCACCTTGATATTCAATAATACCAGTGCTTTGAATATGGCCAAAAATCTTGTCCATCACAAAAGAACTAAGCATATTGATGTGTGACATCATTTTCTCAGGGACCAGGTCGAGAATTGGAATATATGAATGAAGTTTTGGAGAATTGAGGATTAGATTGCAGATATTTTCACTAAACCTCTTTGTAAGGACCAATTTAAATGCAATAGGCTGAGACTAGGGTTGATCAAGCAGAAGCACTCAGTGTCTCCATAACAATGGTTCTCTCCTAAAATATTTGGCTAGAATTCTTAGGCAGGTATCTGAGTAATTATTCATGATAAGTTAAATTCCTACATGTATATTGCAGTTTGTAGAAATTGGCCTTTTCATAGGAACTAAAGATCTGAACTTGAAGAGTTTCACTCAAGTGTCTGCACATCAGGGACATGATTCCCTACCAGGTTAGTATTTTTCTCATAGCTTCACAACATTAATGTGACAGCTCAGGACGTGTCACATCGATTCAGCTTTTCTGAACTGATGTCATTCTATCCCAGTACTCGAAGTGTCGCAACCAATTAGGACTGGATGCCTCTTTTCCCTTATTATTAAATGACTCCAAAACCTCCATTTTTGTTCTCATCTTTTCCAAAAGAAATCTGAAATATTCCTTTTCTTTTTCGTCAAATCTCTCTCATTTTTTGTCAATTTATCCACTTCACCATGTATGAGACTTCCGCTCTCTCTAATAAGCAAATGGAATCTTCAGAATCACCCAAAATTACTACTCCTCCATCTACTCCAATACATACTCCTCTCAGACCTGAGGAGTTACAACTCTTGCCTCATACGATTTCACCATCTTCTCTATCACTTCCTTCTCTTTTAGAGCCTGCACCTTTAGATCTAGAATCAACAATTGCAACACTTGGTTTCTCCCTTGAGGGACCTCCACCAAGTGCTGAGGCTACAAACTATACTGAAGACCAGGGTAGTTCCTCTCAAACTGGTCTTACTTCATCCTCAACGTATGAGAACCACTTCGAAGGGGACCTAACTGTCAATATAGGCACAGAGTCAAATATTCTCATAGAAGGGCCTAAGTGGGTTGCAAAGGGGTCTAATGGATCTCAAGGAGCACGAGTTGTTTACCAGGGATGAACCTGTCTCCCCTGATCTTCAATAGGCACTGGCACTCCTATATTTGACAAAGCTCCTACAAGTAAGATCAGGCCAATGAATGTTCCTACGAGAGTGGACAAGGACCTGGAAGATGATGAAGATAATCTTTCCTTGATTTGGAAAATCAAGAATCCTACTACCCCTCCAGCTTTTGATTCTGTGAGGGACCAAATTGGCATAGAAAAAGAGAAGGAAAAAGTGACTAAGGATACACAAGTTGTGCCTAGGGGTTATTCTACAAGAGGAACACACAAAAAGTTGCTAAGTGATGTTATGGAAGCCAGTAAATCCAAAGCTACAAAGAAAAGAATGTTGAGAAGCACTACAGTGTTAGATAATGAAGAGGTGCCTGAGGATTAGATTGTTGATGTGGAGGATAAGAAGGATCATAGTGAAACTGAGTCTAATGAGGACTTGGTTAGTATCAAGTTACACACTGAGATTACCAAATCTTCATCTTAAGGACTTGAAACCTCTAAAGACCCACGACATGGAAGAAAGATGCGGTAAATCCAAAAGGGGTGAGTGCTCCCACTCAGGACCAGGTTTACATATTAAAAAGCAAACGGTAGAGAAGATAGTGAAAAAGAAGAAAGGATTAAGTTATTGGATAAAAAAGGTACTAAGTGGGTGTGTATTTGAGCATGAGGCCAAAGATAGCCCATGAATGCGAGAATTGGTGGATGATGTGGATCTCCAAGGTTGGACACACTTATTTGAGTGGCCTGTTCCCTACCTTCATGAGTGGTAGGTCCGTGAATTTTATTTTAATCTGGAAATTTAGAAAGACAAAGGGTTTGTGACTTCTATAGGAGACATTTCTTTTCGGGTTGATGAAGTGGTCCTAGGGACCATACTGAAGGTTGAGAGAAAAGAGGTCAACACTTGATTCATAAGTGCCCTACCAAGAATTTCATACAAGTTCCTGGCAAGGTACCAAATATGAACACCTCTGTTGTGGCTAAGAAGCTTCTGAAGGGCCAGTACCAATTGTACTTCTAATTTTTCAACAAGGTCCTACTACCAAGGACTAAGAAGAACAATTGCCACCATGGAAGATCTATATCTCATGGAAATTCTGAGAACTTTGGAGGACATCAACTTACCAGCCCTGATGATGGAACATATGACAAAGGTTTTGACCATGAGGGAGGGTAGGCACAGTTTGGCCTATGGTTACCAACTCAATAATGTCTTTGAATACTTTCGAGTGAGGATGGGAAGGGGAGTACCTAGGACCATCAAGCAGGATTTTTCTCATACTACTTTGGTAGAGTGTGAGTGCAGCCAGCTCTAGGCAGGGACCAGAAAGTCTCCAATGTCAGAGTTGTTGGATTAGAAAAATTCTTTGAAGAGGCAAGAGGAGGAGCTGACCACTTCCATAGTAGGCAAGGATGCTGATTTAGTGGTGTTGAAGGCTAAGCTGGCCCAAGGCATTAGTGAGAGACTAGGTTTTGAAGAATTGATCAAGTTGAAGGAAGAAAATGCCAAGCGGCCTAGAGATTAAATCTCTTACTCAGTAACTTCTTAAGGCGCACCAAGACTCTAATGTGTGCATGACCTTGCTTCTACAATCCTTTCTCTTAAGTCATCTGGTTCCAAGGTTGTCTAGAGTATGTTTGTCAATTCGTTGTTCTTCTGATGTTGTTCTAGTTACTCTCTGTTGTAACCCGATCCTGGGTCTGTCTTGTTATGTTTTTGCTATGATAAGAATGCTAACTTGAAATGAAATGGCTACTTGTTTTGACTCTCTTATCTTGTTCTTATTCTTCAATTTCTATGATTTTGCTCCATTATTCTATCTCATGTACTTGGCATTTATTCATTGGGGTTCTTCTCTTAGTTTACTGTTTAGTTTTTAATGATGCCAAAAAGGGGAAGATTAGCATAATAATGGAGCATACATTCAGGGGGAACAGGTGTTAAGGGATTCATACATTCAGGGGGAATTGGGGGATCACTGTTTGTCATCATCAAAAAGGTGGAAAATGTTAAGTGCATATCATAATGTTTTGATGATTAACAAACTGACTCAAGGAAAAGATAGATTATCAAATTGACATGTTGTGTTGAATATGGCATACAGTTCGTTAAAGTTATTGTGGTTGGTGAAATGTCATTACTTATACTGAAGGACCAATGGTCCGTGCACTACATCTATTGCAGTATAAAAGGAGCTTGTCCAAGGAACAAACACAAGTTTTGGAAAAATCAAAAACACTAAATATTCTTGTTGCTTCAAAAGCTCTCTTTTGGCTCCTTGTGTGAAGATATTGTTACTGCGTTCAAGGGACCTGATAGAAGACTTCTATAGCTTCCTTCTATGTTAGTAGTTGTGTTATGCTGCAAAATTATAAAATTACTCCTAATCTATAAAGGAACATAATCATCATTTTTTTTACTTTCTTGAGAGTTATTATACCTCGTTGGATTGGTGTAGCCTTGAGGTGTAGTGGTGTTATAGTCTAACTTCATCTGGGAGGTGAGAGTCTAGACTAATTATTGTTGTTGCTGCTCATAGCTTGTAACTGGGTTGCAAGTAGGAATGGTGAGGAAGTGATGCTAATAAATCGTGTGTGTTGTACTTGTTTGCTTTACTCATTCACTAGTGGATTTTGGAAAATCCTGTTGGACAGGTCGTTGTTGTTCCTACCTTGAGCAAGGAGTTTTTTTACATTAAATCTCTGTGTTTGATTCCTTGCTATTTGTCTTCTTTTGTTTTTTATTCATATCATTTCGAGGGACCTGATTCCTTACTGTGGTAGACGTGTATTTACTCTATATATTGCTTTTTATTTGTTTCTCTTTACTGGTACAACAATTGTTGGATAGTTTATGTAGCTGTTGAAAACTTACCAAATTGATCCAACAACTTAGTCCTTTATTGCAACTTTAATACATCCAAATTAAACTTACACTCCTTTAAGAAGTATAAACATTTTTTGTCAAATATAGAATTCCACCAAAGTTAAAGGTCGATCCACAGGGAATGAAATGGAAATAGGTCTAGCACTAATGACCAGTTGTAGTCACTATTTTCAAGAAATAAAAATGCATAAAGTAAATGGTATTACACCCGATAAAATTATCAAAATACCCCTGTTGACAGACGCTTGTATAATGCGTCTTTCAAAACCTTTTTGGCAAATTCGAGGTTAGAAATGCAATCAACACAAAACAAATGTGTGGGAGAATGGTCTTAGTTGATTTTTAGAGCAACCAAATCAAAAAATTATTTTTCAAAGTGAAAACGTAATTCCAAAAAAGTACACAACATGTCCGGGTCGCGAACTTGTTGCAGATTTGCATTTAATGGTGATCCCAATATTTTCTACGGCATTAGAAACTTAATCTAAGAATTTTCGATGAAAATACCCATAAATCGCCCATGTCTGTGAGCGGACATGGTCGCGGACTTGGTACACCAAAGGGAAAACTTTTAGTTTCTTTCGAGGGGCATTCCAGACCTTTTCTCACCCCTGCTAAACTTAAAACACGACCATATAGGTTATTTTAAGCGTTAAAAAGGTTTTGAACCCATTCCTAAGCCTTTCTGAGCATTCTAACAGGCACTGGGGCTAAGGAGAAGAGAAGAAGAGCGAGAGTTCAAGAGATTAAGGACAAATTCTTACAGGGTTGAGTTTCTTCCTTTAATCCAGGTATGTAAGGCTAATCTAAGATAGATTGATAGATGAATGTATTGAGTCTTTATGCATGTTTTCTTGACTTTTTTCTTGCAAAATTATACATATCCTACATATTTTCCTATGTTGATGATCATCATAAGCTTGATTTATTGAATAAATATTTTACATGAATTATTTCGCAAACCCTATGTATTACTTCATAAAAGAATGCATAGATGAACCTAGGGATTGAGTCTAGAGCCTTGACAACATGATTGTCATTGTGATTGAGCATAATAATAGGTTGATAGAACTTGATAGTCATGAGAGTCTTCAAATATGAACCCAAATAATTGGCCAAATTGATAGTCTATTAATGATTGGTCAAAACTTGATAATCCTCTTAATGATTATTTAAACCCTCTTGAAAGACATGACTACGAGTTGATTACATGGTTGATAGGTCGAAAGGCTCGATTGTGACAGAATTACTGGATTGATAAAAGTCTTTATGAGACCCATTGATTGGATTGATTGTCTTATGATCATTGAGTCTTTGTAGGAGTATCAAGCATCAAAATAAGTAACAGTAGGTCTAACTCAAACTTATTAACTATGTCACTAAATGTAGGAGAGGATTGAAACCATTAAACCAGGAGTTTCCCTCTTGATAGGTCCCCGAAACAATAGAGGACTCGGTTGATTGGATCCATTATGGATTGATTCTTTCTTTACCCTAACAAGTAGTGGACGGTTGTGGCTATATTTACGGGATTGTTGTATGATTACAGGCTCATAAATGATTGACGTAGGATAAGAGAAACTCCTAAATAGGTTCTATAATGATAGTACCTTGATTGGATTGGATTGGATTGGGTTGATAGATTATTGTCCACTCTTTATTCTTACTTCAGATAGACATTTGGCATCCTGATTGAGTTTCTTATCTCTTGATTTGAGTTATATGAGTTGATAGTATTCTTTCTTGATGCATGTTTCATTCAACCATTTTACATACTCGTACATTTCATGTACTGATGTTCATTTGGACTGCATCATTTAATGATACAGATACAGGTACTAAAGATCATCAATAAGCGCACCATTGAAGATCTATTGCAGTCAACAAAAATTTTGTGAGTCCTCCTATGCTTCCGAAGGATATTCATTTATTATTTTCATCAAGCTTGAGTTAGTGCTTTTTTTTTCTTTAATCGAGGTAACCATGACATGTCATGGTACCATCTAGATAGTTTAGATAGAGACTTCATAGACTTGATTTGGGATTGTTGATTTGGATATTGTTTGACTAGTTTCCTTCATACTAGTCTCTTTCAGTTAATTGATAGATTTATTAGCCTTTGGCCATTGCTTTTTATTGGTTTATTATTCCAACGAGCTGATCTTGATATGTTATGTCTTCCATTATTAGATTGAGATTGAATGAATGTGATAAGGTCAAGTGGTTCGCTTGGGGACTAGCAATAGTCTCTAAGTGCCGGACATGCCAAGGTTACCCTCCCAGGGCGTGACAAACAAGAATTTTCATTTAATGATAGTAACACTTAACAGTGTGTGTGATGACAAAGTAAACAATATTTAAATTTCAAATAATATGAGAAGTAAGCTAGGATTATGTTCACCGTGATATGTAAATTGGTAAATAATTCATGTTAGTGACATTGTATCAATTCACCATATGCAAAATCTAGCAAGTCATGTAACATCTAAACACCTCTCGATCCTAGTATATGCACTTCATTCATCACCATTCGATCTCAGAATATATGCCTAATTGACCCGTGCTTATGGTCTTAGAAAATCATACTCCCCCAGGCTTAGTTCTTCGACAAAGTTTTGTTCCTCCGAATCTCTGTTGTAATTATATTTTCCTAATCACTATCCCTCTTCCGAGCAAGTAATGACTACAGGAATTATTTAACGTGTCCACTCGTTAAAATAATTCAAGACAAAGATAATCACAATGCATGCTAAACAAATAAGGACAATCATCTTACACATTTGCCTACGTGTTATTTTGTTATGGTTCCTACAACCTTAGTAGTGGGATTTACCTGTGCATACTCATAGTAATAAATTCAAAAATAGATGAAGAATTCATATCAATATTACTCACAATGATGAAAAGATCAACAAACAAATCAAAGGAATGATAGAATCTTTGTTACTCTTCAAAAAGTCAGTAACAATAGTGCAAAATCCTCAGCACGCTCTTCGAAAAATGTTTCTCAAACTAAATAATAATAATAACAATACCTAAAAAAAGTTTATTTATATACACAAGAAATCTAATCCTAATTGAACTAGAAAAACTGATGTCAAAATGCCCGTACAAAACACTATATGAACCACATAGAGTTAAACAGACCATATAGAGGTTTGTTAGGATTAGCTCGGGCTCATCACTACTTTAGACTTCAAACTTAACAACCACTTGTCACAATCAGTATTGCTCCTTCGTGTCTTCTCTCATCCAGTCCATAGGCCAAAAAGTCATCACAATTATGAACAAACCTCACCACGATCCATATAGCTAGGTTACCATGAGTTATGCAAGGGTTCATAGTATTAAGCCGTGGAAAACAATTATCTCCCAACTTCTTTATTAAAGGGGTCACAACTAGTCTCAATAACCATGGGTGGTATAAAGGCCCATGGTCCAGTACTTATCCCTTTTCAATTATTTTTCAGCTCTTTCGATGCACACACACTCATTCACTTGTTTTCCTACATAAATACAAGAAAACATAAAAATAATTCACAAAATATGCTTGAGACCTCACAATAATTCCTCGTTTTGAATATCAATGATGTCGTATTTTCACGACACGTTAATACCTTAAGCTTAGAATTATTCTTTGTCCTCAAACAATGACTCACCACACAACATGCAAATACAAATGCCTATCAAAACTTAGTAGCAACCCACATACCAAATGCACACCCTTTTTACACTTATAAACTTCACTACGAATGACAACAAACATTCCAACTAACTCACAAGGATCAATGTAGGACATTACACTAGTCACAATCAACCAAATCAGTGTAAGCAATAATAGACCAGTAAATCTAGCAACAAAATAGTATAATTACATTGTCTCACACTGATAGATATATTAACAAAATAGAGACAGAAGCAATCATCGATCACATTCTCAAATAAAGCTTAATTAGTGCACAAGTACATACTAGAAGCTTGCTCTTATTTTCAACATTTTAACTCTCGAATAGCTCTTTTAGAATTACAATAGTATTTTCTTGCCTTCTAATGTAGGCTCCGGCTCAGGTAGAATACACCTAAGATTAAAGTGAATACTTTACCCGTCTAAGATGCTACTTTGACTTAGCTACTTAGTTTTGACCACCACATTCATGTGGTCACCTTTTTCAGTGTTTCTTTATTTCTTGAAAGTCATTTTCAGTCTTATTCATTATTTCTCTTTTTCCTCTTATCTCACTCTAGCATTTTTCTCTGCTATTACACTTTTCATTTTTTCTAGAAATTGCAACCCAATGTGTTTCTTTTCCTCTTATTACAAGACTCGTTTCATACCTTACCTTTTTTGCTACTCTCTATAACTGCCACCCTCAACTTAGACTTTTAATTTGAGTTGATGTACACATTGTCCTAGGAGGAACCAAAGCCAAGATAAAGGTCCACAGTTTCCTAGGGAATGTGGTGTCCAGGGAAGGTATCAAGGTTTATCCAGCGAAGATTGAAGTAGTTAGAAGGTGGACTAGACCTACTTCAACCACCAAGATCCAAAGCTTTATGGGTTTGGTTGGTTATTATCGGTGCTTTGTGCAGATTTCTCTATTATAGCAGCTTCATTGACTTGGCTTCCTTAGAAGAATGTAGTTTTGTATGGTCAAAGCAGTGTGAGGAGAGCTCCAAAAAGCTCAAGGACTTGTTGACTATAGTGTCTGTCTGGACCTTGCTTGAGAAGGGCGTTGACTTCACTGTGTAATGTAACGTGTTGGATATTAGTTTAGGAGACGTGTTGATGTAGAAGGGGAAAGTAATAGCCTATGCCTCAAGGCAGTTGAAGACCCATGAGAAGAACTATCCTACTCATGGCTTGGAGTTAGCATCAGTTATATATGTCTTGAAGATGTGGCGTCAGTTGTATTATCTGTTACTATAGAGATATCCGGGCATACTATGATTCTGCTTGGCCTATTTGTCAGGGGCACCTATGATATCCCTGTTATAACCACACTTTTATTTCCTTTACCTGCGATAGGCTAGATTGTAGCATGGTTGTCTGTTGAGCCCAATTGTATTCCAATTATTGAGGTTTACGCATTGTTATACTGATGTTAGTAGCTACTATGTGTTCCTTGCATACCTTAGGAATGAGATGTTTATTATGACTTAGGAGAGATGATATGATTCGGGGATCTGGATTCGATTAGAGAGAGGGGGGAGATTTTTCTGATGTTACGCTCTAAGACCTAGATGACACACCCTATTGTTCAAGTCTCTGGTGGTCATGTCCGAATGTCTAGACCCAGGTGACGCTCGTGATCCTAGTCTTCGGTGGTCACGTCCGAGTGCCCGAGCCTGAGGTGTCATTCTAAAGGGGTCCTAGCATTGGCAGTTAGTACCTTTGGACCTGGGGCCCCGTTGATTGGTATTCTATGAGGCAAGGCCGCGTGATTGATACACTGATGATGAGACACTATTGATTATGATAGGGGTTTTCTTTCTCCTGTGAGGGATACGTCCCGCTGTTACATTTATGGTCAGACTACTTGGCCTTGGCTGATTGCTCGACCACTGCTAGGTCGAAAGACCGAGGGTTTTGAGTTCCTAGGTGATATTAGGGGTTTGAGTCCCCGTGTGATACCATTTCTGGATGGGTCAAGGACCCGATTATTACTATGTTGCCAAGGCCCCGATCATTTACCAACGGATCCACTCAACTATTCACACCCTAATTGTACGTGAGTGTACCTCCTAGGCTTATGGGGTCTCAAGCCCCGTTCAAGCTTAGATACTACGGCCTTACACCCATGTACAACTGACCTTTGTTCTAATGATTGGAGGGATGGGTTTGTGATGGTTCTAAGGAATTCTGTGATGGTTCTATGAGATTCTTTGATGGTTCTGATAGATTCTATGATTTTCTATCAACATTATTATTATGCACGAGTGTACCTTCTGGACTTATGAGGGCCCAGTTGGCATAACAGGCATAGATACTATCACGACCCAAGCCTAGGTCCTAGACGTGACACGGGGAATAAGGAACCCGAAGAAACCCCAAACAAGTCTCTTAACTTGTCATTACACATCCTTGGTCGCGGAAGTATGCAAAAGACATGTAGAATAGAATGGGGAACTAGGGCTAAGGGAAAGCTTTGCAGTACATCAACATCAAAAACAAGGAATCATAGTTCATATCATGTATACATAGCTTGTCCAACAAACACCTCTACATACATAGATAAAGCGGGGGACAAGACAAAGTAACCAGGCTCACCCTCATAGTCAAATAGAACATAAGATAATGTCTCAATACATAGATAAGAGGAAAAACATAAAGAAAAGTCCTCGAAACGGAGGACTCACCAACAAGCTTGGAATAGCACCGTCTAACCACGTGGAGGAGGAGGATGATCGACTTGGGCACCGATTCCTACATGGTGATATCATGTAGGCAAGAGTTTGTGTTAATACGTTTGAATGTACTAAGTATGTGGGATGCAAGGCAAAAAGAGATAATCTTCATGATCAACATGCATAACAATAGGCAATGGGCATAATATAGCAAGATGACATGTATGATCAATACATAAGTAAAACGTGCTTAAGTAATCAATGCTCATATAGAATATTATAAGTGTAGAAGAGACCAAGTAATATTTCCAAGGTATGAACCTCTTGGGGTTAGTGATGATGTCGCCCCATCACTTAGGTGAATGAGTATGAACGCTCATCTCGGTTGGTGATAATGCCGCCCCATCACCTAGGTGAATGAGTACGAACCCCTATCTCAGTTGATGAGTATAAACCCCATCTTGGTTAGTGATGATGTTGCCCTATCACCAGGTAGAGAAGTACGAATCCTTCCCTTGGTTACCCGGGCTCTTGTCCCCCTGGATTGGGCATGATCTAATACAACACTTTATATAGAGTTCATCATACGCATAATCTCATTTCATCATCATATGGTCAATTATACCATATACATAAGCTCTTTTCATCACCATAACATCATTCATATCATATCTTATACTTTGGGCCTTCATTTCCTCAAGAAACCATAATTGGACATTTCATCAAACACCTTGGGGATGTGTAATGGGGGTAAAAGACCATACAATTTAGAGATGAAATCATGCAAGAAAATTTGTAGTAAAACCATCAATCATCACCTTGCAACACCCCCAAGACATTCACTTTAAAACCTACATCAAATCCAACATTAGATCAAAGATTTAGAACTCAAAACATGCTAAAACAACCATACTTTCGTGAACTAAAATCATTGTGCAGTAAATTTCTCAATATACAAGACTCACATATAAAATCAACTTTAAAACATGCATTATTAAGTAAAAGAGGGTTTAGGCACCATAGGTGAAAGGACCCAATGGTTCAACACCACATACCTTAGCTTTGGGAAGTTCTTGGTGAAGGTTGACAATAGAGACTTGAAGCTTGAAGAGAATCCTTAAATATGGATGAGGGTTTTGGGTCTTTATTTTGGGAGTGAGAATATGGCTAAGTGTTTTGGGTAGTATTTGAAAATGTTTAGGATGATATAAGGGTGAAATTTAACTAAGTAGAGATAAAAACACGTTTGAAAAACTTGGGCCCAACACTTAAAATATTTTGGGTCGCACTTGAAAAACATTTCCAAGAAAATACACAACTCCGCGTTGTGGAGAGGACGCAGAGAAGATTTTATACTGAAGCGTGCCTAAGGCGCGTCGCGGAGGCATCGCGGAAAGCTCTCTGGAATTCGTCAAAAAATTTATAATTGATATTCTTTCGCTTTTAAATCGAGGTTAGACCAAAACACCACAAAGCCAACCAAGAAGATGAACAATGGCAACTGAACCAACCCAAGTGATGACCACGATAACCTGAACAACCCAAGTGATCAACATTGACGAAAAAACGGCTTAGACTCATACCATAGTGACTCCCAACTAAGGCATAGTGATGTACGCGGGTGCAAGGTACTAGTATCTGTAACAACCCCAAAAAGTGCCCTAAAACATGCCTCGAAATGCCCAGAATTTTGATTTTCATATATCTAAAATTCGTTCGTTATTTCAAAAATTTGACTTCATATTTGTGATCAGGGGGTCAAAATAGGTAGGGTTTCCACACATGCCTATGCCTTGATCCGAGTTCATTTTACTATATTGCTGCAGTTCTCTTTATATTTGGGCTTTAATATATGTTTATTGTTTCACTCGGTCAGCTGATGATGCCTACTGAGTTTTGTTTCTCGTACTCACCCCTACTTTGTGCTTCTCCCCATGGTGCAAGTCCTGGTACGGGCCATGGCTGCTGAGCAGGAGAGTTTCAGGAGCGCTCAAGAGACTTTTGGTGAGTACCGAAAGATCAGGTTTCTTCTTAGTCTCCTTCCTGTTGATGGCCATCTTTTGTACCAAGACATTGACCTTGTACACTAGTGTTATGTATTTTTAGAGGCACTCTGATTTTGTAGCAGGGATTAGGTGAAAAGTGGAGAGAGAAAGGATATCATTTTTATTTTTAAAATTTTTTAAAACAAAATAAGTGGAGAGAAATAAGAAATTATATTAGGATACTTTTAATTTGCCATTAAACTATTATGTCTCTGTACTTAACAATTTTTTAAAGAGTACCTATTTTAATAAATAAGTTAAGATTCTTGACTAGTTGCATAATTTTCCTAAAAGGAAGATAGGCATGGCCCAAATTGAGAAGGTCACTAGGCCAAAAAACGTACATATCCTAGTACAAAAATTGTGGTGTGAAAATCCATAGATAACATATCACATACAGAGAAATGACACTTAAAAGAAATTAAGAGAAAATAAAGAGTCATTTCTCCCTCATTGGTAGAATAGAGGAAAAGTTTTGTCCTTTATATCAGTAAATATTTTCTTTAGATCTTGAAGGTCAAGTAGAGGGAATCCCTTTGATGTGTGATCGTTGCTCGTTCGACTCGGCTTTGGCTTTGGTTTCGGCAAATGATGTGATTGATTGATAAATTATTTAGATAACTTAATCAATCTTATTAAATTCCTTTTTCTGATATTAATGATGCGTTAATTGAATTATTATTTAATTAATTCATAAATTATTTATTATTAAGTTAATTTATAGACTATTTATTAATTTAATTTGCGAAATTAGTTTAACAGAATTTTAAATTTCGCGCGAAAACCTTTGCAAAGAACCTGTTCCTTCCGAACAAATATTTTTTCGCCAAAAGATGCCATGCATGTTTTAAAGAAATGAGACTGTTCTGAACAGGTGAGTATGTATCCATTGTTGTCTATAAATAGAGAGGCTTCCTTTCGGTTTTCGAGATCAATTTTTCCTTCCATATTCTGCATACATTTTCTCAAAAACTAAGAAGAGTTGTCGTGTGATTTTGTTGTTGTTTTTGAATTTGCCGATGTTATTGAAGTTTGAGGTACTGCTACTTCTTTAACGTTTATCCTTTTTATCCTAAGAGGAAATAATCCATAATCTTAGGTGCAATGTGGGGATTAAATTTCCTAAGGATACACACTGAATTCTGTGGATTCAAATTTTCTTTATATTTTATTGTTTCTGCATTGTTATTTGACTACAGGAACTAACATTTACTTGGCACGGAGTTTAAGAAAGTAAATAGTACTACGTTTGAATCATGCGGCTATCGAAATAACATAGAATATATCAAAATATCTTTTAATCTTTTGATACTAAACATGTTAATATGTGAAAAAGTTAAAATCCAAAAATTGTCAAAACAATAATAATAATAATAAAGGCATTCTTTTAAAATGGAATAAAAAGAAAAGTATGACAAATATTTGCACTTTTGTCTCCCATGCGAGTTGCATATATAAGGTATAGGATTTTGTCTTCTATATAAGTTGCAGAACTATTCAAAATTCCAGAAACAGTGTTGTTTAGATAGATGTTTAATTACTCAACTTGAAAGAAATACTTTTTCCCTTTAAAATTACAGAGGATATATTCCTTTGCTGTTGGATATATTCCTTTGCTGTTCTCTTAGTCACATAAAATCTGCTCAAGGTAGATCAAACAGGCATTTTCATGGATCACATGATTATTGATTTTGCTTGACACACAGACTGTTATTAAATTTGTATACTAGGAACTCATTTCCTTCTACCTTGGCAAGAACAACTGTAGTAGAACATTTATCTCGTTATTTTTTCTTATCATTGCAGCCAACACGACAGCCATGTCGGCGAGGTTTATCTGGATCAGAATCACTTGATTCAAGGAAAAGGCCTCTGAGACATCTTCTTTTGATTGTTCTGGCCGGTGTAACGCTGAATTCTGCCTTGGGTGCCCCAAGTGGTCCTGTTGAATGTACAGGCTCTGAAGGCACACGTGGGATAGACATATGTACACCTGGATTTCTTTCTGTAATGGAACTGTTAGATGAAATAGAGTTATTGATGCCCTGTATATTGCAATTTACATAGGTAGCTACCGTTTGATCCTCC